>JBBBDQ010000970.1:0-12500 GCA_037127315.1 Ascarosepion bandense
TTTAAATAGATACCTCCACTAAACCACGAAAAAACAGCATAGTTACTTTTAAACTGAATTTTTAAAAATGAAAAATGTTTTTTGAAACTTTCATTTTAGTTTAATTGAAAGCTAAAAGATTATTTTTACTATTTTCAGTAAGTAAAATACTCTGGTTTATTTCAAACAGAAATTATGTTAATTGCAATATAAGCGTTTGAGGGTTTAGTTTTTTTGATTTTTTAATTTTCAGCCATTTCTGAGCGATCGACACCTTTTTGTAAACAAAAATTAATTCTCGCTTTTAAAAATCTTGCAAAAATAAAATATACATCTGTGACATTATTTTTAGAAAAGTAGCAAATTTTATGTTAAATTAATTTGATTTACACAAATATTACTTATTTATAACGTGGAATTTAGAATAAAACTATTTCTAATTCACAAATTTGAACTTTTTGACCTGTACGCGTTGTAAAGCAAGATGGTGTTGACAGGTTCTTAATTAGAGATAAAAATGTACGTCGTTTATAAGCAACAAAATTGTCCTCATTTTCTTTCGGGTAAGAAAGGAAACTCTGAACTTTTAATTTGCACATAGAAATTACCATACAAAATGCACAAAATATGTTTAAATTATTTTTAAAATATTTCTGCAAAGCGATTTTTATTAAATTTTTCAATTTTCGATAGGCAATATAATTATCAATTCTTAACCTAAAAATCTAAAGGCAACAGTTCTTTAAAAGATTTTAAAAATATTTTAAAAACTTTATGAATTATTATAATGAAAATAATGAAAAGAATTTAAACAAAATTTTATTAGTAATCGAATTTTTTTCTTCAGACTATCATATCCTTAATTATTATTATTTATTCCAGAAATTAAAAGCTTATCAAATTAAATTATATCAGAGTTTTATTGCATTTTTTATTTTACTCTTCGGAGTAGATTTTCGGATAATGTTCTTAAATTTAAAATAAAAAAAGTAGATGATTAATATTCTCCAATGACTCCTGTGTTTAACTAATAAAAACTATTTTGCAACCAATTAATATTTATTAAAATTTGAAGGTGGGTAACAGAGTTAAAAAATACTTTTACAAAGATTTTTAAAAAGTAATAATTTCAAAAACAATTTCATTCATTTTTGAATGAATACTGGAAGATTCATTAAAATTCGACAATTATTTGGTTTTTGCAAGAATTTCTAAATTAATGTGTTTGTCACCGGAAAAAAAATTGGGTGATGCGATCATTACGTTTTCTATTGTAAACAGTTGTAACGTTTGTTTAACTGCTAACTCAAATCAACACAAAATTTTCTGACAAAATTTCGAAAATGTTAGAAAGGGATTAAAAAATTAAAAAAAACTAATTAAAAAAATTACTTTGATTTTTCCTCTTAATAATAATCTAAACATTTTGATAGAAAAAGTTTGTTTTATTAAGTTTGTACCTTTTTATTCATACTATGCTTTTTTATGTTTTTTTTTTAGCGATTTTTTGGAGGTACCTATTTTTAAATATATGTGCGTGGAATATTTTGGGTGAACTTTGGTAAAGAATGTAATGGTGTATGTATATGTTTGTACAGAAACGCTTGACCGTTTAGGTACATCTTGAGCGGCAACATTTGTTAATATACGTGTATATAAGTGTGTGTGCGCTTATATATATATATATATATATATATATATATATATATGTGTGTGTGTGTGTGTGTGTGTGTGTGTCTATTTCCGGAGGTGATGTCAGAGTGCACATTAGAGAATACAGCTTAATATGCTTAACCATCATGCCTCCGCCGATGACCTGGTGTCACTAGGGTTATTTATTCCCTCAGGTCAGGTTAACTGAAAATGTCATAAGGCCGATGGTTGATATAGGCATTGTATCTTATGTACAAATATAATTGATTGGTTCACGAATACTTATTTTGAAATTCTATTAACGTTTATCTTTTTCAAATGAGCTGTATTTAAGTAGCAGGCTTGTCATAAAAACGATGAATTCCGTTGATGTTATCATTTGCTTTGATGATTCGCTTAGAGAGTGAAATTTCAACAAGGGAATAAATCATTTCCATCTATCTATCACACCCTGTACACATCTATCTATCTATCTATCTATCTATCTATCTATCTATCTATCTATCTATCTATCTATCTATCTGTCTGTTTTGTCTGTTTGTATTCACTTTATTAAATTACAATTGGCATTACGCTGGAAATAATTTATATGATGCGTGTGGTAAGTTCGAGAGAAAGCGCTCCGAACACACACCCCGTCTCATGATGCATAAGAGAAAGCTCAGCAAATCTGACGAGATTTGACATGCCATGTAGAAAAAAACAAATTAGTTTAATCCATCTACAATTAAATTTGCAAGTCATGAGCTGGCTGGGTGTGTGTGTTTTCGAATAGGCAACAAGAGAAATAACGGCTATTACGTGGAAGTTACCATTTACACTCTCTTACTGTTACGTCATCGTTGTCCAGCGTAATAAGATACGCCAACTCTCTCTCTCTCTCTCTCTCTCTCTCTCTCTCTCTCTCTCTCTCTCTCACACACACACACACACACACACATTTAAACTCGTTCGTCAATTCGAGAGTCGTACTGCGTATTTTAATATAGTAGTCTACGATTGCATACTGGCACCCAGTTGTAAATGGTACCTGCGAGGTAATATCCAGAATATTTCCCGTTGTATATTCTGATACACACAAACACACATACTCTCTGTCTTTCTTTCTCTCACACACACATGCACACACATAGTCACACACACTCGCATCTATGTATATCTGGGTGGAGCTATCAATATTTTATCTTTATACATATATATATATATATATATATATATATATATATATATATATATATATATATGTGTGTGTGTGTGTGTGTGTGTGTGTGTGTGTGTGTGTGTGTGTTACAGAATCTGCAAAAGGAAAACATTAGTGGACATTACCTGGAAGGTACTATTACACGTACATACCAGTAGTCCATCGTAGGCCACCATATTAACACACACACACACACACACACACACACACACACACACATATATATATGTGTGTGTGTGTGTGTGTGCGTGTGTGCGTGCGTGTGTGCGTGTGTGTGTGTGTTTAGAGTACTTATTTTTACTTCATACGGAATATTAAAGAAATGCAAAGTCGAAAATATGCAACTACCTCGGCCGGCAAGCATTCTTTTTCTATGTAAATGTATATACGTATGTGTGCTGTTATTTTTGCACGAACGCACACACGCACACACGCGCAAACACACACACACACAAACACACACACGGGTATGTGTTCGCCTTCATTTTATTTAATATATGCATGGAAATGCACGTATCTGTTTATGCATGATTCTACATAAATCTTTATGAATCTTTGTTCCGTGATTTTGATAAAGAGCAAGGGTGATAAGCAGGATGTTAATTCATTCGACCTTGCAAATCTATCACTCTCGCTTGATCTCTTTTCGATGCGACACTCTTAATCATCTTTGTTGAGGCAAAAACAATATTTTTGCAATGGTGCATTGTCTATACAATCTGCTTGACGTCCGATTAAATTCGTGCGGCTTATATCTCCCAGAAGCGTGTATACATCCGTGCCCACCTGGTGTCTGAGTGAAGCCTCGAAGTGAGCAAGACCTGGTGTTGTTTCAATTGTCAGCTGATAATCGGTCTTTGTTAATTCGGCCGGCTTGCCGAAATACACTTGCCGATCGATAACGTCGTTAACACTATCTTGAAAGCGAAGTAGTTCGTCATTTGCTCCAATTAGTGCAGCGTCTAGAATTTTGTTCAGTTTTAAAGTGACACACTGTTGCCTTACACTGTACAATAACCGGTTCAATTTTTTAACAAGGTCTTCAGCGGCACGAATTATTTTCCCGTCATTGACGTTGATTTGGGTCAACTGATGACAGGAGCACCAATGTGTAAGAATTGTGGCATCCTCACAAGTTCGTTCATAAGGCACTCGTGTAAAGAGACTGTATCTTATTTGCTTTCTTGTCGGGAGACCTAATGTTATTTGTTTATCGACATTTTTAGCAGCCGTGTCAATATCAAGTGAATCCATTAGAGTTTCATAAATGTCAAAAGGTGTGGTCAGTCGGTGGGTGTTAACTTTCATATTGCCCCACACATTTGGATATTGTTGAATCAATGAAGACGGCGGCACGATGAACATGAATGGAAGCCGTTCTTCGATCTTCCCAATGTAGGTTTTTCGGAAGTTGCCGAAGCGTATGCCATGATCGGAAAAGAAGAATAAGATGGTGTTATTCAGTAGATTATTTTTGTGAAGATTTTGGAAAAATTTTAAGTACACTAAATCAGCGCGACCAGCACTGTTGATGTCATCGTGCGTCAGACGAGTAATAAATGTCAGACCGAAATACTGATCATTTTTGTACACGCGGGTAAAATCGTAAGTGTATTGCAGGACCATTTCTGCTTCCATTCGATCCCGGATACAGTGTGAATCCGCAGACCGAACTTCAGAATCAGCCTCAATGGCAAGAGCAAACGGTCGATAGTAATGATCAGTCGGTTGTTTGTGAAAGCCGGATTTCGCGTAGTTAAAAGCTGCCATGTTTGGAGCATCTTCTGCTAAAAGTGTCGCATACCCATATTCTTTATAACGATCCCACATGAACTCGTAATTATCGAACGGTTGTTTTCTCAGTGTCTCATTCCAAGGAAGGTCCTCCACGTATTTACCAGTTAGAATTGGGACCAAATTCACAAATGTGTTATCAGCCACTTTGTTATAGCCAGACATATCAAAAGCTCCCATATGCTCCAGCAAGTAAGAACGTGTTTGGGACATTTGACGCATAAAGTTTAGACGCGACATTGAATCAACGCCGATCAACAAAACGTTAATCTTAACTTTGACCTCTGGTACTGGCCTTTTTGTACTAACCGCCGGCGTTGGCAACGGTGTGAGCAAGGACATTTTATTCAAGTCAGTCGTCTTCAGCTGAGCTGAACTTTTGCTTAGCACTTGACGAATTTTGTCTACTTTCGTCAGTCGCTTTGGCTGGGTGATATTCACATGTAACACGTATGCGTGATAGTTCGTATAAATGACTACGTTACCCGTGTCTAAGCAAACCACTTTTATAAACTGGTATTTCACAGCGACGTCGTTATTAAAGTCTACGCCTTCGTTTAGAATATGGAACGTGTCATCGTTGATACTGTTGCGCACAATGGGATAATACTTGCACATTTTAAAGTGACTTCCATGGTAGTATTCAATCAGCGTCCGGTTGAGACGCAGTACGTTGCCAGTTTGATAGGTCAGAGATCGTCTGCTTGGGCACGGTTCCCAGATGGTTACGCGAAGGTACATCGCAATAGATGGATCGAACGGGTCGAGATTAGGTATTCGGCATTGTTTTGTCTCGACCAAATATCCGGAGTAGTTCTCTTGTTTGACGAACATACGCGTGGCGGCATGAAATACCGTTTTCGTGAGGGCCCAGCGATTAAACAAAAACAGAGCGGAACAGCTGAAGAAGATGCAAATTAACAGAAGCCGACGGGTTAAACAACGCGACATCAGCAAACGGCAAACATACCTGCAAATAGAAACAAAATGGTATTATCTCTAAAAACATTAAAATTTTACTTGAGTAGTAAATAGAGATAGTAACATAGAGGGGTCCTAATAAAAGTACGGTAAATTCAGAAAAAAAAAACGTGAGACAACCTTGGAAACTGGTGACAACTGATGGTGGATAGCAACGATTACAGCAAACATTATTATCTACCTGATTAAAAGAAAAGATGGCAAAAAAACAAAACAAAACAAAACAAACAAGAAAAAAGACAAACAAAAAGGTCTCTCCGGTTATAGCTCCTTGCTCTCCAGGACATGGCTGACGTCAAAACATGTAAGACAAAACATGACGTGTTGCATGAGAAAATGTCCCCTATAAACATTGCTTAGGCCTTGGCCCTGAAAAGGACACTGTAGCGTCACACCACTTACACACTTTTGATAAAAAACACGCTTCAGTATTACCACTAGCTGAATAATGAATATATATATATATATATATATATATATATATATATATAGTCTTCAGACTCAGTTCCATAATGTCTTTTGACTGACGAATTCTGCACACACAATAATCTTTTGTTAAACCCCAAATAAATTTATTATCGACATTTATTTTATGTTCATAGATATCAGTCAGTTAAGTGCCATATGCGATACACGTTTTGGGCGATCATGTCACGAAAAAGACATGACTGACTGGGCAGAAGATTATCCCGCAGTAGGTTACCATTGCTTTATGTGGTAGACTGGTTGCAAGCCAAGGCTATAGAACTTAGTCTGTCCTATTATTTAACTCATAACTGGAGGGAACAGACGGATTAATACCTTTCCCAAGAGTGCGTAAGTGAATGCAAGGAATTCAACTAGAATTCGAACTCAGCACCCCGATTTGTCGTTCCGAGTCGATATCCACTGCACCACAACGCACATCCGTTCATATATATAGGATGCCAATAAAAAAAAGCTATCAATTTAGAAAGAAGTGAAACAACCGTTGACGACTGATATAACTGAAAAATTCATGAAAAACTTCTGCCTATTTCGTCAAACTTTGTCGGATGTTTTATGAAAAATACGATAACTTGACGCTCAAAATCAGTGAGTTGTTTAGCCATACGAGAAGGACAGAAGGAAAGACGGAAGTTGCCTGCAAATAACCTATAAATGACGAGTCGCAAAATCGAACTGCAATTAATCAATCATAAAAGAACCAATCAAAATTAAGAATCTAATGATTATTCCAAGTTATGAATATTCAAATAATTGATTCTAAATTATTCAAGGTCAATTATTACTGAAAGATAAAATAGTGAAAATAAATTTGCAGTTTTTTCTGTGCATCCTGTACTAACAAGTATTAAGACCTTGAATAAGTTATCTTTAGTTTTTCATGAAAAGCAATGTTTTATTTGCAAAAATTAGTAAGAAACATCACATTGAAAGTATTGTCCATCGCTAAACGCCACGTCTAACCACGAGTCGACACATTTTTTTGGCATCTCCATAAATGAAAGTACTGCTCAGCCAGTCCATCCGCCATTGATCATAACAAGCAATAATCTAAAAAAGCAATTGGAGAGGACTTCCCATTTAAGCGTATCAAAGTAGTTTTTACCCGTTTTTCAACATTTACCCTATCGTTATCGACTCGGAACGAGAAATCGGGGAGCCGATTTCAAATTCCAGTTGAATTCATTGCATACCCTTGGGAAAGGGATTAATCCGTCTCTTCCTTCCAGTTATGTGTTAAATAACAGGACAGATGGGGTTCTATAACCTTGGCTGGCAACCAGTCTACCGCAGAAAGCAATGGAACCTACTGCGGGATAATCTTCTGCCCAGTCAGTCATGTCTCTTTCGAGACATGATCGCCCAAGCGTGTATCACGTATGGCACTTAACTGACTGAGTGAAGTAAAATTCCCCGAAAATACAGTTTACTTGGTACGAAATCCGACATGCTTAACGCTATGAAAAACAAAGTTGTTTACATTTTCAGCGAGGCTTACGGCCATATCACGTTGAATACACCCCTTCCTCGCTAGATCACTGAAGTTAAGCAAAGTTGAGCCTGATCATTACTTAGATGAGTGACCGCTTGGGAATACCAGCTGCTGTAAGCGTTTAGTGACGGATGTGCGTTGTGGTGTAGTGGATATCGGCTCGGAAAGAGAAATCAGTGAGCCGAGTTCGAATTCTAGTTGAATACCCTGTATTCACTTCAGTACTGGTACCCTTGGAAAAGGTATTAATTCGTCTTTTCCCTTCAGTTATGGGTTAAATAACAAGTGTAGGATTTGGGGACCCTGCCCTAAAATAAAATAAAATTCCCAATGAATCTTGATACTCAAAAAGAAAAATAGTATATATATATATAAAAACAACAATAAACTTTTGAAAGAAAAAAGTATTACCAGCAATAAATAAATAAAAATTTAGTTGGCAACAAATGACCTGCCGAGGTTGATATTTTTTTTTAATCGTATCACCCCGAGCAAGGCGGTAATTCCACTGATGTGCAGGGGGCTACATAAGTGTAAAAAGATTAATTAGAAGAGAGTGAAGAGGAAGACGAACCAGTTAGAAAGGAGCAATAGAAGGATGAGAATGCAGGTGTGATGACAGATCAAAGATGGAGAGAAAGGAAATAATATAAGGGGTGGGGAAAGAACTAGAATCAAGTGGTTAATAGATTATTATTGACCTTGCATTTAAATTCCTGGAGGTTGTAGCCGTCAGGAAAGCAAGAATATGGGAGCGAGCAAGAATATATGCCATAAAAACAAAACAACCAAACAACCCAAACATTTTCAGTGAATTGACATACACTGAATTTTATGCTTACATATATTTATTATTTATAGATGCATTTGCATCTTAAACCACACGCAAGCAGTTCTGGAAACGCCAGCTGATGCAAAACAGCGAGTACTTATTCAAGGTCCCAACAGAAACTTTTGAAGCTTTATTTCACCCATTCTGCTTTAGTGCTGACAAACGTTTATTTTATTGTGATAGAAATGAGAGGGAAGATGAGATGTGCTTATTTTTTCCAAAGATAAAATAACGGCTAGCATTTTAAAATTTCTACACTCTGAATTTCCAACACAAGATAAACTTTCAAAACTTAAAGAATATATTAATCCACAATATGATAAAGAAATCCAAGAACGTGTTGAAATAGCAAAAAATGCCTTTTATGCTGAACTGTTATGTAATATCTAAACTCCCACCAAAATGAATAAGGAATATTTTTCTTCCAGACGAAATTAAAATTTCTTGCAACGGACATGTTCTTCTATGGAGTAATTCTGAGATTAATATGGCTGGAATATGTAGGGAAGAAGAGAGTCAGCATTATTTTAGAGATGAATTATTATTTTATTCACACATGATACTGTATAAATGGAGACCAGCAATTTTCCCTCAGAAATATTTCCATGAAGATTTTTTAATAAAATAATGTATCCAGTATGTATTGATTGAAGATAGTTGCTAAATATTTTTTTTGAATCGAAACATTTGATAATATTTGTAGAATTTGAAAAGAATTATACAGCCAGTAGAGTAGCGTTTTTTTATACAGAAAAAAAGAAGTCATAAAATTTGGTGATACCTGATATTTTAAAATGGATTTATACAGAAACATATGGCAAAAAAAGTTTAATATCAAGTACCTTTTTCTTTTAAAACTGGTTTTTAAATGGTGGAATGCACAACCTAAAATTTATATATAATTGCTATATGCACAACCTAAAATTTATATATAATTGCTATATGCACAACCTAAAATTTATATATAATTGCTATATGCGCAACCTAAAATTTATATATAATTGCTATATGCGCAACCTAAAATTTATATATAATTGCTATATGCACAACCTAAAATTTATATATAATTGCTATATGCAAAACCTAAAATTTATATATAATTGCTATATGCACAACCTAAAATTTATATATAATTGCTATATGCACAACCTAAAATTTATATATAATTGAAATATGCACAACCTAAAATTTATATATAATTGCTATATGCACAACCTAAAATTTATATATAATTGCTATATGCACAACCTAAAATTTATATATAATTGCTATATGCACAACCTAAAATTTATATATAATTGCTATATGCACAACCTAAAATTACAAAGAAAATATCACTATTTTATATAACGTATCATGTTCATGAAAATAACAACACAAAAACATTATCCATTTTTATTAACATTAAATAGTAATTAAAAAAGTTCTAATATTTTTGTTTTAATCGTATCACCCCGAGCAAGGCGATAATGCCACTGATGTGCAGGGGGCTACGTAATAGTGAAAAGATTGGAAAAGAGAAAGCCGGAAACCACATCCTAAACAGGAAACAAGGGATGAGCCTCTTCACCCGTTCAATAGACGTGGGTGGAGTGTGAACCGGGCGATAATATTAAAGTTTATTATTATTACTTTTATTTTTATCTTAATTCAATTTCTGCTCTGGTCTCATTACCTAAGAAGTCTGCGGAATGTTCTAAGGCTGGTAGTGGTGCTTTGCTATGGAAACAACTCATTTGTTGTTTTGTTTTTTTACCTCCTATAACATCACTAGCATTACATAAACAAAGTTCTTCTCAAGTGTCTGGATTGTACTTATCAAGACAATTTTTTGTATATCTCTGAAGCTGGGATTTTCAGCGATTCTTTCAATGTGTTGTTTTTTCTCTTTTTATTATTCTTACTTATTTTATAACAGGGGTAGTATTTTGCTATTGTAAATAATTTTTACGTTTAAATCTCGTTTCGACTTCACAGTGGTTTCGCTGTTTGAAGGAATTTTTAAGGATAGAGGTGGTGTAGTGTCAGTCATTCTTTCTTTCTTTCCCTCTCTCTCACGACTTCAACTAACTCAAGATGGCGGGCCACTACGAAAATATTCTGTGAAAATTACAGAACGGAATCCTACTTCGGTATTTCTGCTCAACTTTATCAGTCTGTCTGACCTTCTTGGTATGTTGATTTGCGATTATTTTATTTTAATTTTTGTCTTTAATTGCCTGAATTTTTTAACAGGGTAGTATTTTGCTATTGGAAATAATTTTTACGTTTAAATCTCGTTTCGACTTATACTAAGTTAAAACTTAAATTTTTATTATTATAATAATTATTGAAGTAGATAGTACCCTCCATCACCCGGTTTTACAATCCACCCACTTCTATTGAGCAGGAGTGGAGGTGATCGCCTCGTTTCTTGTTTAGGAAAGGGTTTCCGGTACACTCTCGACTTCGGCCGTGGTTTCCGGCTTTCTCTTTTCCAATCTTTTCACTTCCTGTATTTTTTCAATTGGAGTAGATAGACTGAACTATCGCCCGGTTTACACTCCACCCACGTCTATTGAACAGGTGTAGAGGCTCATCCCTTTTTCCCTGTTTAGGATGTGGTTTCCGGTTTTCTCTTTTCCAATCTTTTCACTTCCTGTATTTTTTCAATTGGAGTAGATAGACTGAACTATCGCCCGGTTCACACTCCACCCACGTCTATTGAACAGGTGTAGAGGCTCACCCTTGTTCCCTGTTTAGGATGTGGTTTCCGGCTTTCTCTTTTACGTAGCCCCCTGCACACCAGTGGCCTTACCGCCTTGCCCGGGGTGATATGATTAACAAAAAAAAATATATAAAATTATTTATAGTAGTTACATTTCTATAATTTTTATAATAAAATGAGGTAAATAGATATGATAACATCTGAAATATCAGTTTTATTTATCATTATCAGAGCTATATTTCAGTGAATAGAAAAACAAATATTAACTTTGGAATGCTTGCTTTAATAGTAAAATTAAATAAATTAAAAAAACATATTTAGAATATTACTTTTTTTTATATCTTATTATTGTAATATTCATATTTAATTAAATATAAAATATTAAACTATCAACATTTTATCATTGATTTAGTTAAGTGCCATACGTGATACACGTTTTGGGCGAGCATGTCTCTTTCGAGACATGACTGACTGGACAGAAGATTATCCCGCAGTAGGTTGCCATTGGTTTCTGCGTTGGACTGGTTGCCAGCCAAGGCTAGAGAACCCAATTTGTCCTATTATTTAACTGATAACTGGAGGGAAGAGACGGATTAATACCTTTCCCAAGGGTATTTGTGCGTAAGTGAATGCAAGGATTTCAACTGGAATTCGAACTCGGCTTTCAGATTTGTCGTTCTGAGTCGATATCCACTGCACCACAACGCTCATATTTTTTTATCATTACAATATTAAAAATCAATTAAATAGAAAAATAAATAAAATACAAACACTTCTTTTGTTATTATAATATTAATATTAATAACAAATTAATTATAAACAAATTAACTTTTAATATTTCGTTATAACAATAACCATATTTAATTAAATATAAAATATTTTAAATTGTAACATTTTATTATATGTTCATTTAACCATAAAATATTAACATTTTCATATTTGTCATTATAAGATTGTCGATCAGATCCAAAGAATAATAAACAGTGTCATTGATAATGAGCTGGCATCTTGTCTTCAGTCATTTCCCCACCAACGTAATGTGGCTTTTCAGTGTATTTTATAACTGTTTCGTTGAGCTTTCCTCTAATGTATCTAGACTATATGTACGTTGTGGTACAGTGGATATCAGCTCGGAACGAGAAACCAGGGAGCCGAGTTCGAATTCCAACTAAATCCATTGCATTCACTTACGCACAAATACCCTTGGGAAAGGTATTAATCCGTCTCTTCCCTCCAGTTATGGGTTAAATAGCAGGACAGATTGGGTTCTATAGCCTTGGTCGGCAACCAGTATACCGCAGAAAGCAATGGCAACCTACTCTTTCGAGACATGATCGCCCAAACGTGTTTCAAGTATGGCACTTAACTAACTGAC
>JBBBDQ010000970.1:17500-135000 GCA_037127315.1 Ascarosepion bandense
GGGGGAAAATATTCACATTTTTTGTTGACAAAATGAATTTTTAATATGTCGGAATAAAAATGAAATGTAAAAGCTCATTTTTACAATTTTTAATTTTTCTTTTGTTTCAAAATTACGGGGAAAAATATTCACTTTTTTTGTTGACCAAATGAATTTTAAAACGTTGGAATAAAAATATAAATGCTCATTTTTTTTTTAATAAAAAATACTTTAGTCGCATTTAATACGTGTGATTTGATTTCTGTGACGTAATTCAAAAACCATATTTGATCTTAGATGTTTTATGGAAATAAAACGTCGGAATAAAAATTAAATATAAAGGCTCATTTTTTAAAAATAAATATTTTAATCATGTTTGAAACGTGTGATTTGATTTCTGTGACGTAATCTATCAACCATCTTAGATCTTAGATGTTTTACACAACAAATGTAAGCAATCTGCACCCTTGATCTAAAAGTGTGAAAGGGAAAGTTACTGAACTTCAGCTCAAAAGGTATGTGTCGGCCTGGCTTCCCAGTAGATATATGTCCCTAGAAAATTTGAATGGCGTAGCTTAAAAATTGTAGGCGTGCATAGGGAACAATCACACACAAACTCACAGATTGTCTTTTATACAGATAGATTGTTATTCCTTTAGCAACACTAATAAGGAAAAAAGTGAGAATATCCGTCACATGACTCTTTTAACAGATTATTGCAAAAATTATTCTCTTTTATTATTAGCTTTTGTGGTTATTATCTTATCTTCATTAATATTCTTTTCTTTATTCTATATGCCTTGTCTTTTCAGGGCGTAGGCGATCATGGCCTTTCACGTCTCCCTATCCCTGGTGGCTCTTAGCACACTTTCTCTTGTAACACCACGCAACCCCCGTTCTGTCATCCACCTGCTCAGGCCCTTCAAATATGTTATCCGCTGCTTTCCTCTGTCTCTTTTTCCATCTATCTGGCCTGTTAGTATCAGGTACTCCAAGCTCTCCTTCGTCATTGCATGTCCCAGGAACTTTAGTTGTCTTTTCCTGATACTCACTATTAATTTCATTTTCGCTTCCTTTCCATCCTTTCCAAAACCTCATTATTGCGCACATGCTCAGTCCATGAAATCCGCAGCATCCTTCTGTAGAACCAGATTTCAGTAGCTTCAAGTTTTTCTTCATCTTTGATGATATTGTCCAGCATTCACTGCCATATTGAAGAACTGACATCACATAGCAATCCAGTACTCTCTTCTTTGTTTCTAGTGAAAGTTTCCTGTTTCTTAATACTTTACTAAGCTTCTGGATCGCTTCCTTCACCATGGCAATTCGCCTTCGGATCTCTGTGTCACACATTCCGTCTTCTGTTAGAAAACTTCACAGTTATTTACATTATTGTACTTGCTTGCTTTTATATCCCTCAAGTTTATTCGGCATTTTGGGATGCTCTTTGTGCTGATGAACATACATTCGGTTTTCTTGTAGTTTATTAGTCATCCTTTTTGTCATTCTCTTCATCTATCTTTTGTAGGAGGCCTTGTTTTTTCCTTTCCGTGTCTGCAATCAGTACTGTATCATCTGCGTACCTTATGTTGTTCAAATTCTGATCTCCGATGCCAAATCCTGTCATAACATCTGGGATCCTCAGAATTGTCTCGCTGTATAATATCCCGAAAAAAAATTAATCTTTATTCATCACATAACTTTTATTAGAACATAGACTATTCGATATGTGTAATGGTTAACAAGCTTGTCTCGCTAGAATGATTACAATTGAGTAGTGAGTTCGATCCTCACTGGGTGTCTCTTACTTTCGGACTTGCGACATATCTAAGCTACGCTTAGAAAATCATCACATGGGCGTCTCTAGTTGGTGCAATGGTTAACAAGCTTGTCTCGCTAGAATGATTACAATTGAGTAGTGAGTTCAATCCTCACTGGGTGTCTCTTACTTTCGGACTTACGACATATCTAAGCTACGCTTAGAAAATCATCACATGGGCGTCTCTAGTTGGTGTAATGGTTAACAAGCTTGTCTCGCTAGAATCATTACAATTGAGTAGTGAGTTCGATCCAGTAGCAAAGATATGCAATAAACCTTTGTTTACAGGACAAAGCTCTTCAGCTACTATAAAGCAATTGTTTCCAGGACAACGCTCGTAATTAGTGCAAGAGTGTCATAAATGAAGTGGAGTTACTGTTTGCTGATAAAATAAAACATTGCATAACATCTCGATAGTTCGGTTTTAGATATTACTGACGCCTCTGTTGAACAATAACAAATTTCCAATCAATCCCCTTTTTAATCAATTCAAAGTTTTGACATTTAAAGCAGATAAGTTTTAATGCTTAGCTCGGAAATTCTCATCCAGTAAAACAGTTGACGCATTGCAGTGCCCACATTCGGTTTCCCCAAGAACAGAGGATCTACTGAATGATATCCTCATAACTCTCTCTCTCTCTCTCTCTCTCTCTGGTCCGGATATAATATCCAATACAGACTACCACAAGGCGGAGGTGATACTATCCAGCAGTCATCCTATAAAATGTGCACCTGAGTTGCTTACAGTTCTCTTTAGATCTTACAACTATTGCCTCTCTGCTTCATGCTTTCCTGCTTGTTAGAAGTCTTCATCTGTAGTTCTTGTTTTGAAGAACTCGAGAGAACATTTTAACCCACATAACTATTGCCGTATGTCCGTCTGCTTTTCAACAAAATATTCGAGTCTCTAACCAATGATGAAGTGGTTAAGAAACTTACCTCCAGCGACCTACAATCTGACTAACAATAAGTCTTCAGTTTCGCCAGGTCTACCGCTGATGTGCTAACGGACATCAATAAATATGTACACTACCGGCCATAATTATTAGGCAACCCCAGTTTTTTTAAAAGAAATTATGTATTTCATACTATTATTGCCAAGTGGATAATTTCAAATGAAAATAGAATTGTTCATTTGTTATTATTACTTTGCAAAATTTTACAAAGCAAATATGAACTCGTTCGAATCACCCCAAATTTTCTTCGTTCTTTCATTGATGAAACTGCACTATAGTTAATTACTAAATATTTATAAATAATATTTGATACACATGTTATTGTGCATTATTAACAAAAGAACCATTATATTATTTACAATCATTCACTTAGAAATAAATACTAAAAAGTAATATGAAATACATAATTTTTTTAAAACACTGTAGTGGCCTAATATTTATGACCAGAGAGAAAGACACTGCACCACCTTAGCCTCATTTTTTCAACAGACTTGGAGTAGAAAGAATCAATAGCAGAATCGACTGATAGTAGGCATTTGTGCAGATGGCATTACCATTTACTTCTATACATAATAGAAAATCTGTCAGAGCTGACAAGGTATGACTGGCTGCTGCTCTTAAAAATGACCCCCAATCAGTAGATAATATAGGTAGGAAATGGCTTGTAGATTTTAATGCCTTCAAAACAAAACTTCTCAAATTTAATTCCCATAGAGCAGGGGTTTTCAAACTTTTTGACTTACGGACCACTTTATTAAAAAATTATCCATCGGTGACACTTGCACCCCGAGAAAAAAGTAAATTTGAACATCAAGCTCTTGCATGTGTAAAATAATTTTTGTATAAATCACGTTGACATGTAATGGGCGATATTGCAAGCTTTTGTCATTTGACAACATTAATAAGTAAAAATAAATATCCAAACATTGAAAATTTATACTTTGAATTTCACGTGATGAGTTAATCCACGGACCCCCTATCTTATCCTTGCGGATCCCCTGTGGTCCGCTAACCACAGTTTGAAAACCCCTGCAATAGAAAATCGTTCAAATCTGCCATCGGCATGGCTGATGACAGTCTCTTGGAGAGAAACACACTGCACCACCTTAGCCTCACTTTTTCAACAGACTTGAAGTAGAAAGAATCAATAGTAGAAGTTAAGCTTTGGTTACTGTGTCATGCTTTAACGCTTTTCTCGTCAGAGCGCATCTTCAGTCAGTCAGTTAAGTGCCATACGTGATGCACACTTTGGTCAATCATGTCTAGAAAGATACATGACTGACTGGGTAGAAGATTATCCTGCAGTAGGTTGCGATTACATTCTGCGGTAGACTGGTTGCCAGCTAAGGCTATAGAACCCAGCCTGTCCTGTTATTTCACTTTATAGCTAGAGGAAGAAGATATGTATTATATTATTAAGTAGTAATTAGTGGGGACTCAGTTTATTACTTCCTAGCAATAGAAAACTGGTCTCCCACTTTATTCCCAGGAGAAGCCTTAATCAGGTTTCCAACTACTATATTCAATCAATCAGTTAAGTGCCATACGTGATACACGCGCTGGGTAGAAGATTATCCAGCAGTAGGTTGCCATTGCTTTCTGTGGTAGACTGGTTGCCAGCAAAGGATATAGAACCCAATCTTCCTTGTTATTTAACCCATAATTGGAGGGAAGAGACGGATTTATATCTTTCTCAAGGGTATTTTCGAGTAAGTGAATGCAAGGAATTCAAGTGGATTTTACACATTTATAAATCTACCATTAACCCGAACATTCAGTAATGTTGCCACATCTGGTCTCGTGCTCCAGTTATTCATCTCAATGTTCTTGATAAAATTCAAAGAAGATCTGTAATATAAAAATCTTGATTTAGCATTTCAATTTCAATCCTTTTCTCACCGACGTAAAGTGGCCTTCCTCTGTCTTTTCTCCAAACATTTTTACGGTGATTTCTCTGACGAGTACTTTCCCTTGTTCCCCGACAACATAGATTTAAGCGTGCCCACTTCTTCTTCTTCTATGTGCCCTGTCCCTTCAGGACGTAGGCGATCATGGATCTCCACGTCTCCCTATCCCTTGCGGCTCTTAGTATGTTTGCTCCTGTTGCTCCTGGCAACCTCCGTTCCGTCATCCACCTGATCAGACCCTGCAAATATGTTATCCGCTGCCTTCCTCTGTCTCTCCTTCCTTCTATCTGTCCAGTCAGTATCAGGTTCTCCAGGCTCTCCTTCCTCATTGCATGTCCCAGGAACTTCAGTTGTCTCTTCCTGATGCTCAGCATCAATTTCCTTTTTGTTGACATTATTTCTCACATTTCGTCGTTGCTTGTATGTTCAGTCCACGATATCCGTAGCATCCTTCTGTAGAACCACATTTCGGCCGCTTCCAGTTTTGTCCTCATTTTCGATGATATTGTCCAGCATTCACAGCCGTATTGAAGAACTGACATCACGTAAAGAGACATGATCGCCTAAGCGTGTATCACGAACTTAACTGACTGCTCTGTATTCTTGACCTGTTTGTGCGTATGTATGTAAATATATGAAACTCTCAAATAAAATAAACATGGTTTAATTATTTACACTATCTTCATTATTCGAACTGTTATCAGCATCTTTATTGTAATATTAACAACATTTCGATCATTGTACGCTGCAGCCTTTTTCAGGTGATGTACGTTTGGTGTTATAACCAAACCCTTTATTTAGTCGCCTGATGTAGAGGCTTAATTAAAAGACAGAGAGCATAACTGGACATAGAACATCACTAGGCTCAATGTAGCAGAACATCGGTGTCTTCACCACGGCCATGTTCAATGTAGATTCACTCTAATCAGTCTCAGAATGTCTCTCTGATTTACCAGTGCGAATGGGGCCTAAGGTCCGAGCATCGTAAAGCGAGATTCATTCGCGACTTTCAGTCTGTATGATGTGTACAGGAGACCCGTTTTTCAACCCGCGATCATGAAGGCATTCAGTCCATGGGATTTGACGTCTATTCAGTGTGTTTTGCTGGGCGCTCAAGAGGAGTTTTCCGTTTAGTGAGCATTGTTAAAAGTAAGCCATTTTTTTTGTTCGTTTTTCCTAATTTTTGCTTAATTTTAAACTTTTCATGCCGATTTTGTTTTTTAGCAGGACTTTCTTTGATTGGACTTTAACTAAGTTAAAACATAGCAAGTCTCCAACCCTTTTTTCCAATTGTAGTAGATAGACTAAACTATCGCCCGGTTCACACTGCACCCACGTCTATTGAACAGGTGAAGAGGCTCATCCCTTGTTCCCTGTATAGGATGTGGTTTCCGGCTTTCTCTTTTCCAGTGTTTTTATTCTTACATAGCCCTGTGCGCATCAGTTGCGTTACCGCCTTGCTCGGGGTGATATGATTTAAAAAAAAAACGACATTGGGTGAAAAGTGTGCCCTGGTCTTCGCAGATCCGGTGGGTAGGCTTTGAGTACTGAATGTTAATATATAGGATAAGGGTGGTTGTTACATTCAGGATTGAGTAGCCTGGTTTGTTTCGGTTGATCAATCCGTTTTTTAATAGATATTTGAGTAATTTTAGTGGGCGATTGTAATGTCGTTTTTGGCCTCGACATACAGGCAATTTCAGGTACTAACAATCGGTATGGGAAACCATTTCGGGACTTTATCAACAAGTGTGATTTTGCAGATAGGTATCGCAATGAGCACCCATTGGAGAGGTAAGGGGAATTTGAAATCAATCAGCAGGAACTGAAGGGTACTGTGATTTGGAATATGTGGTGGTATATTTAAATACAAATTAAAATCTAAAAATATGTCTTGTGTGGCTGATTACAGTCGTCGAATTAATATAGTTAGATTAGCAACGCAAACTGCTTGCGAGGAAAGATTTAATCGGGTGATTATATCCCGTGATAACAGAGCCTAGGAAAGAATTGGCCTCCTTGCTTATCAAGAAGGATCAAGCTGAGGTAGTTAGGGCTTGGTTAAAAAGAATGTCTTACGAGGCTACGAATATGGCTAGGGAACTCTGTGCAGTGGAAGTTCAGACAGTGTCCCATCGACATGTTACCTGAGTGACATTGATGGATAAACGGACCGTGACTAATCGCACAGGCATTTTTGAGTCTTTTCGTGATTACATTCAGGATCTCTTCATCAGGGAGCTCTGTTCGATGTCTAATTAACCGACTTTTCCAGTTTTGAGGCGTTATTCACCTTTTTCAGCGTCTGTTATGTCACATTCAACTTGCTCTTGCCTAAGTTTTTTTTATTGTTTCTTATTCATCGTGCCTTCAATGCGTGAATGATCACTTAATCCTAAATAGTATTTCAATCAACAGCTTTGTCTAATGCAAGGCAAGTTGGGTAATTGTGCCATGCCAGAAGATATTTCTCGTCTGTATCCATCTTGCATATTTACAAATCTACCATTCATCCTTGCATTGAATAGTGGAGACATATCTAGTCGGTTGCTCCTGCTATTCATATCGAGGTGCTTGATAAAATTCATAGAAAATCTGTTCTAATCGATCCTGAGTTGGCATCTCGATTTCAGTCACTTTCTTCTGTCTTTTCTACAAATATTTTTATATTTTCTGAAGAGCTTTTTACCACGAATCCCTACTACATGAATTTGGAATCGAAGCCTCACCACTAAATGCAACCAGCATTTCTACTCGTTTTTTCCTTGCAATTCTCCGATGTGGAAATCCGGATTTCATCTTTCCCTGATAACTTCAATCTCCAAAAATTTAAATGCAATGTCAGTTGTCATCGTCTGTCTTCTTGAATCTTTTTATCTTTTTTCCTTTCCGCAAACTCCGCTATATTTTTTATTTTATTTCAGTCTATTTAACCCCCTGCGTATTAGTAGCATTCCTGCCTTGCTTGGGGTGAAATGATTAAAAAATATTCGTCTTTTTACCAGTGGTGATTGTGAAACTCTGAAAGTGGGGAGGCACTTAGGAGCCGAGGTTTTCCTGAGGAGAATAGGGCAAACTCAAGAAGCGTCTTCATTTTCATATTACACCACTATCGTGTACACAACGTATATACATATCAAGATGGGCACGTTATTTTAACATTTTCCTTCAGGTATAAAAACATGACTATCAAGTCTATTTTTCTCCCTTAACAACATATTTGTTTCTATCGATCTGCTTTTTTTAATTTTGTTTCTTTTTCTTTCTAACTGGTCTCTGTATGTGTCCATTAAAACTAAATGTAAAAAAAGACGCGAAGAGAAAAGTGATGAAGATCAAATCTTATCAAAATCAGAGACTGATCAGTTTCATAAATTTTTGAAGCTTATAAAAGCTTAGAGCAACCTAGGGGCTAACCAAAATTCTGGGATGTCTTGCCCCCCCCCTCTGGCCTACCTGAAAATAACCAGTGCTTTTTACCATCTCTCCGGTTCGCTATAATTAGGCAAATTAATTTCCGTTTCCGTCTATCTTTTTCGTTTTGATGTGTTGTCACTCGTAGCTATTAACATATTTTATCTCTGTTATTTCTACCAAGCTTTTCTGAAATCAGTTCTACATTTAATACGAGGCTTGAGAGAATGCGAGTTGTCGTATACTGGTAACTGTCGGGTTTGTCTATGCAAATAAATAGTATTTGTATAAAACACAATATAAGAACAGTGAATGTCGAAAAAATCTTTAATAGTATATGCTATAATGAGTTTTCGTAATATCTTTAAAGAAAACAAGGGAATTTGTGAATGTTGTATATAAGGATATCTAGTCAGTTTCCCTAAATAATCATTTACAATATTACTGTAAATATTAAAGGAGTCACTATTTCTTTGTCTTGTTTATTTTAATTTTATGAGGCTTCCATAAAAATTTTAACAAAGTAAAAAAGCACCAAATATATAACAGATGCATAGTTAACATTTTTTCCTCATCAAGAACGTTAAAAGAATGAAAGTACTTTAGCATTTGAAATTAAATCTCTTCTTATTTTCACCTATAACAATGATATAAAAAAAAATTTTCCTGTGTCTTAATCAACAATGATCATAAAAATTTTACGATCACAGTCTAAAAAACAAACGTTTTCCAGCTCAATAACAAAAGAGAATGCCCATCCAACTATAAAAAATATCTGTTTAAAAATAAATCAACCGTGCTAAAATAAACAGAAACATCTTCTTATGAAATCATCTCTTACAAAAAACACTTAATAAGAAATCTATTGAACAAACAGTTACTAGGAAATATCTTATTAAATAAACACTTACTAAGACATCAATAAAACAAAAATATTGCAATAACAGCTCTCCTATAAATATTGTCGATGAACAAAGCATTAACGAAAATGTACTACTGAGACTTAGAAAAACCTAGAGAAGACTTAGAAAAACTTAGAAAAACCTTGAGAAGCTAGAGAAGCTGCTGTTATTCAAACAGCAGCTTCTCTAGCATCTAGGCATCGTTCATTCAGTAATGAATTAGAACACTCTCAGCTATTGGCGTATTTTTACATGGTATATCACACGCTGAAAGACTGCCTCTTTCTACCGAGCGCCTATAGCTCAGAGGTCGAATCACCGACTAACGCCAATTCGCTCGGTTTTCAATCCTGGGTAAAAAGCAATCGGATGTCTAACCGTACTGATAATCTGTGATACACCGAAACAGCTCTGTCTGCGGATGACTATATATATATATAAATATTTTTCTTCCACGTTCTTTATATCTGAATATATATACTTTGATGCCTAGGTTTGTTTACGTATTAGTGTATGTATGTATATAGGTGTACATGTGTTTTTGTACTAGTAAAGATATTGATATTTTATTTTACATGCGAATGTGAATATGTATGTGTATATTTGCATGTATATATACATATATATTTATGTGTGTGCTTATATATATATATATTAATATTTATGTGTATATGTGTATTTATGTGTATATATGTTCAGATGTCAATGTATACTTGTCTATATATATATATATATATATATATATATATATATATATATGGCTATTCAATGCACGAACAAATGGCAGGTTTATACGGATGAATATTTACTCTCTCACACCCTTATTGAGCACTCTGGAAGAATGGTAACCTTTGAAAAAACAGTACCTACTCTAGCATCTACGTATCGTTCATTCACTAATGAATTAGAACATTCTTAGCTACTGGCGTGTGTTTACATGGTATATCACAGGCTAAAGTCTGCTTTCTTCTACCGCGCGCCCATATCTCAGAGGTAGAATCACCTACTGATAACTATTCGGTCGGATTTCAATCCTGGCTAAAGGCAATCGGATATCTAACCGTACTCATGAGCTGTGAAACAGATCCGTCTGTGGATGACTATATCGATATGTATTTTTTTCTTGTGTATGCATATTTATATATGTGCGTATGATGCTGTGTGAATATTCCTGCGCTTTTTTGCGTATTTTTATGCCAGCATTTGTGTATAAGTATTTTCATGTATGCGGTTTTGTTTTTTTATTTTGTATATGGTACTCTGTGGATGTCACGTACGTTTTTGCCTTTTCCTTGCGTGAGAGCATATTAAATTATATCTATTTGTTCATGCATTGAAATATGACTCTATCTGTTCTGACCTCGTTCCTACAAGGCTCTTGCCATCTTACGAACTCGCCCGTACATGTTATCAATACTGTAGCCTTTACAGATATTTTCAAAACATGGCTTTAAAATTTAACGGATAAAGCAACATTTAAAAATTTGTGTATGTATATATGTGTGCATATATTCATCTATACATGTGTCTGTTTACTAATATATGCTTTTATGTGTATATATGCTCGTCTATTTGTCCATACGGGGATGTCTATGTGTGCGTCCATATCTTTTCCTCGTGTAATATCTGAATAATAGGACAATTTCGCTAGAAACTAAGAAGGGAGTACTGGATTGCTACGTGCTGTCCGTCCTTCAATATGGCAGTGAATGCTGAACAATACCATCAAAGATGAAGGAAAAACTTGAAGCAAATGAAATGTGGTTCTACAGAAGGATACTGCGGATGGCATGGATTGATAATGTGAGCAATGATGAGGTCTTGGAAATGATGGAAACAAAAAAGAAATTAATACTGAGCATCAGAAAGAGACAGCTGAAGTTCCTGGGACAAACAATGAGGATTGAGGGTTTGGAGAATCTGATGCTAACAGGCCAGATAGAGGGAAAAAGAGACGGGGGAAAGCAATGGATAACATATTTGAAGGACCTAATCAGGTGGATGACGGAACGAGGATTGCATGGTGTAACAGAAGAAGGCGTGCTCAGAGCCATCAGAGATAGGGAAACGTGGAAGGCCATGATCGCCTACGCCCTGAAGTGACAAGGCACATAGAAGAAGAAGAATGCTTTGTTAAACTTAGAATTTGAAATTCGCAAAAAAAAAAAAAAAGATAAAAAATAAAGTAAAGTGAATATTATAGTCGATTTAAATCAAATATTAATATTAATGCCTAAATAAATTGTTTTTAGAGTCTGTTCACATATTCTTCAAATTAGAAATTACTTTATTTTGATTGGTCCACACTGTCTATGTAACAATGCGTCTCAGATTATGGGGGTTTGTTTATTTTTGGACCAATTAAAACTCTTTAATTAGAATTAAACATTATCACTTGACAAGACACAGGTAGTGTCGAAACAATATAGCCACTTTTGTATGATATTATAACATACTTAAGTTATAAATTAAAAATGAATGACATTCGCTTTAATTATTATTGAGTACTTTTTAAGGGTATGTTTTTTGGGGATACGGAATTTTATTCCATTCATACCTACCCTATACTCGGTTATACACACACACACACACACACACACACATATATATATATATATATATATATATATAGAAAACATTAGATATTCTACAATTTCATGGGTAGTACGTATTTCGCAACTAACCTGCTGCTCGTCAAACCCAAATGATGCAACAGTTAATATTCAAAATAATCCAGAAAATAATCACATCCAGACATTCACGTGCCCATATCGAGAATATGCTTGTATCTTTTGCGTCTGACGAGCAGCTTTTTTCCTGCTGCGAAATACGCATTACCCATGAAATTGTAGAATATCTAAATTTTTTTCTCAATTATATTACTCTGTCAAATTAAATAAATAAATTTAAAATTGAGTTCTTTTGAGTTCGTCTCTATCGGAATTTATCTGACTTAAATACCAAATATTCTACGTTATATATATATATATATATATATATATATATATATATATATATATTGTCGACATAAGAATCAACACTGCATCGTGACTGTCTGCTTTAGATCTTAGTGCGATGTCAATTTTAAGATCGAAGCAGAATCTTTTTCTGTGTTGGTTAGATGAAAGCAGTTAAAATTTACAAAACAATTCTTGTCCCAGTTTATGGCTGATTGGAGATTCTTTTCAACATTAGCTCTCAAGTTCACTTTGTCAAATCTGACGGATTTGCTGCTGAGATAAAAGTAAATCGTAATACCATCCATTTGGATACCGAGTTGGGAACAGAAGATCATTTATGAAAATCAGAAACAGCTTGGGACCCAGAATAGATCCTCAAAGACTACCATGCAGAGAAAGAAAGAAAGAAAAAGTGAGATATATCTAGAAGCGGAGAGGAAGTGCGTCCGGTGCCGGCCGTGCAGATTAGAGCGTCGCGCCGAAGCGCCCGCATCATTTAGATGCCGAGCGGAGAGAGGTGCGGGTGATCGCGAGGAAGGGAGAGAAGAGCAACAGCAGCAGTTACAACAGCCACCGCCGCTTGCTCGACTCGTTCCCCGCGGCCCGCTCTCCCCCGTCGGCGACGCAAGCGCAAAACAGAATCCGGAGGGGGCGACGAGACCGGAAAAGAAGGGAAATATCCCTCTCCCCGAACCACGCCGGTGACGCACTCCGGAACTACGACGACGTCCGCGCCGGCCTGTGGTGGGCGCCGCTGCCCGAAGACAACGACCAAATCGAGTTTGGGCCACGTTCGGCAGCACCGGACTGAGTCCCCCGAGATCGCGGTGAGCGGTCCCACCCGCTTACCTCTGGGCGGTTTCACGTTCTCTTGAACTCTCTCTCCAAAGTTCTTTTCAACTTTCCCTCACGGTACTTGTCGACTATCGGACTAGTCCCGTTATTTAGCCTTGGATGGAGCTTACCACCCGATTTGGGCTGCGTTCCCAAGCAACCCGACTCTCGGATAGAAGACCGTCGCTCGCCGTCCGCACTGAATGGGCCTGAACTACGCGAGACAAAAACGAACGGCTGCCTTCGACCCATGCGCCACACGTCCCGAAGCCGTTTACTTGCGATGGGGGAGATTTCAATATAATCTATTTGTTTAGTATTCACAAGAGATTCAATAACATTGTCAAAGAAATAGCTTACGTTAAAAAATTAATATGCGGCATAAATACATACTGTTGATGTATTTATTGCTTTATCTACACTCAAAGATATACGTATATATGTGTATATACATATATATATATATATATATATATATATATATATATATTCGGATGACGATATATATATATATATTCGGATGACGATATATATATATATATATATATGCAGATGACTATGTATATATATATATATTTGCGGATGACAATATATATATGTGTGTGTGTGTGTGTGTGTGTTTGTGTGTGCATTTACGTATACTTCAGTGTAGGTAACGCAATATATATATGTATATATATATACAAGCCTATTTCGCTGTTTCACAGCTCATAAGTGTATCTAGACAAATCCACTTGCTGCTGGCCTGGATCGAAACTCGACCGATTTGGTGTTAGTCGGAGTGACTACCCCACTAAACAATAGGCGCATGGAAATTTTAACGTGTTGTATATAAGCAGTGTATACATACGCCAGTTACAGATAGAACTCAATTCAATTCTGAAGAGATATATATCTATAATATATATATGAAGAAAAATATATATATTATGTGTAATAAAGACAAACTTATAACTATATTCGTGTCGAAAAACCCTCCATGGATTTACGTGGAAGAATAAAGGTTATAAAAAAAGAGCTAAGCACATGAACATTAGTCAAAAGAATTCAGACCGAGTCAGCACGTAACCCAAAGAAAAAAACCCCGAGACGAGCAATCAACTAACACAAAAGCGCTCAATACTTAGGCAGAGCAGAATAAATAAATGAATGAATAAGGTATATCTAGTGAGCCAACAATCTACCAAGGTTTCACCTAAGCGGATCGTCACGGAAATCTATCTCTTATTTAATATTTTTTAAGAGTAATATATATATATATATATATATATATATATATATATATATATATATATATAACTGAATAGTATATATATATATATGTGTGTGTGTGCGTGTGTGTGTGTGTGTGTGTGTGTATACATATCCACATAGGGAAGGCCACCATGTGATCTGGCGCGGTTTATACCTCTCGAATAACATACATTTTCAGAATAAAAATGTATCGTAATCAGGCCGTTAGAAATAAATATATAATACTGTTTAGTTATAAACAGAATCTCTACTTAAATACGAGTATCGATCGAAAATAATGTTGAAACAAATCATTTCAAATTGTCGGTTGTTTATAATCGAGTTTCGTTAATTTCCGGAACATGTTTACATTTGTTGACATTCCGATACATTTTAGAGCAGATATGGTTATTACGATGAATCGGAAATTGTGTTATAGGCTTAATTTAACTTCCTTTCGACTGATCGTCATTCGTGGTCTAGATGTCTAAGATATGTAATAAAGGAGCTAAAGTACACTATATATATATACATATATACTATAGTCATTCGCAGACAGATGTGTTTCGCTGAATTACAGCTCCTCAGACGCAGGTCGCTTCCTAACCCAGGTTTGAAACGCGACCGAAGTCAGTCGGCGATTCTACCCCTAGGCCACGAGCGTCCAGTACAAGAACCAGGCCTTATATATATATATATTAGTCATCTACATACAAGCCCGTTTTGCTGTATCACAGCTCATCAGTGTGGCTAGACATATCCACTTGCTTCTGGCCGGGATCGAAACTCGACTGATTTGGTGTCAGTCGGAGCCTCTACTCCCTAAGCCATCGGCGCATGGGGTCAGAGAAGGGAAATTTTAACGTCTTGTATGTAAGCAGTGTATACAGACGCCAGTCACCGAGAGAACTCAATTCATTTCTGAAGAGTCACGCATTATAGCTGAAGTGGAAACTTTAAAAAATTTTCTTCTCCAGCGAGCTCAATCATAATGAGAGCATAATATATTAGTCATCCACATACAAGCCCATTTAGCTGTATCACAGCTCATCGTGTGGCTAGACATATCTACTTGCTTCTGGCTGGGATCGAAACTCGACTGATTTGGTGTCAGTCGGAGTCTCTACTCCCTAAGCCATTATTTAACAGCGTTGGAAAACTGGAGATTAATTTTTCGTCGGAGTATTAGTGGCTTGGACGCGCAGTTGATATCGGTTTGGAACGAGAAATTGGGGAGCAGAGTTCAAATTCCAGTTGAATTCCTTGCATTCACTAACGCGCAAATACCCTTGGGAAAGGTATTAATCTGCCTCTTCCCTCCAGTTATGGGTTAAATAACAGAACAGATTGGGTTCTATAGTCTTGGTTGGCAACTAGTCTACCACAGAACGCAATGGCAACCTAATGCAGGATAATATTCTGCCCAGTCAGTCATGTCTATTTAGAGACATGATCGTCCAAGTGTGTATAAAGTGTACTTTAGCTCCTTTTTAATAGCAAGACATCTGACATATTTTGATCTGGTTCATTAAATTCACTAGCGAGTACATACCCTTGTGAAATGTATGTATCGCCCTCTTATGTAAAGACAAGAATAAGACGCTAGCACATTAAACCACTTGTGCGAATAGGTTGACGGATAGTTAGTTGCGTGAAGCAATCCACCGTTGAGTGTTAAGGTACTACGAGGTTAAATTGAAAACGCTTCCCTCAACAATTGTATCATTCTATATATCGATCCTTTGGGAGTTCAGCTGCGTAAATTGTGATGGTAATTACAAGAAAAGTTTTATTAACAACACTAATATCAGTCATTCAGTCAGTTAAGTGTCATACGTGATACACACTTGGACGATCATGTCTCTAAATAGACATGACTGACTGGGCAGAATATTATCCTGCATTAGGTTGCCATTGCGTTCTGTGGTAGACTAGTTGCCAACCAAGACTATAGAACCCAATCTGTTCTGTTATTTAACCAATAACTGGAGGGAAGAGGCAGATTAATACCTTTCCCAAGGGTATTTGCGCGTTAGTGAATTCAAGGAATTCAACTGGAATTTGAACTCTGCTCCCCAATTTCTCGTTCCAAACCGATATCAACTGCGCGTCCAAGCCACTAATACTCCGACGAAAAATTAATCTCCAGTTTTCCAACGCTGTTAAATAATGCATATTAAACTCGTCGTAGTTGCAGAATAAACCGATTAATCTTCTTTTGTTATGTTATTAATATCGAATTAATTCTGTGTCTTTTATGAAATGTATCATTTGACATCTAAGAAGCTTCCGAGCTGGGAGATGTTTATTTCGTTTAAGCAGAATCCTATCCAAATTTTTAACTCTGAACAACTCGAATTAAATCTTAGCAAAAAAAAAAAAAAAATATTCGGATTAAAACCCATGGGTCCACTGAAGCGAATAAAATAATGAAATTCCGAAGAAACAGAATATATTCAGTTCCTTAAAGAAATTATCTCGCCAAAAACGTGGCATATTTTCTTTAGATTTGAAATGTGACAGCGTTCTTATGAATTGAATTTTCTCCTAAGAGATCTGTAGAAATTTCAAGGTTACAGCCAAATACACAACTGGAATAATTGGAATGATTTTTCTTAATCGATTTATTAAATGAAGAATGCATAAGGTTATGAAACACTTTTGGCCCAATAACCGATTTTTGTTTGAAATATTAAAGAAAAGCAATAATTGTTTTTTACTTACAGCTTTAAGGAATCGACGACCAAATATAATTTTATTGTTTTATGTTTAACTTATTTAGGCATTATATTTTTTGTCATTTATGTTGAGGTAGCGTAATATTTATCAACAACAAAGGGTTGGCGTGCTGATTTCAAAATCTATCAATGGTTGTGTAATATATTATCTTGAAAGGCATATGTAATTGACAGGTACATCCAGTCGTATATAAAGGACGAGGTTGTAATTGACAGATATATCCGGCTGTAGATGATGTCAACAAAGTGCAACGAAAACAACAAAAAAAAAACAAGCATTAACTAGCTTAAAAGCAATTGACTCCCGCGTACGATTGACAAATACATCCAGCCGTAGTTAAAGTCAACAAACCGACAACCCGAAAATATAAAAGTACGCGGGTTAAAAGGAGTGGCCAATGTATGTAGTGTCCGTGTTTTTAGACAATATAAATTCTACAATTTTGATCGAAGACTAAAGGATCCCAATAGGTTCCGACTTCCGACGGTCCCTTGGTGTGTACAAACTCTCTCCGGCTTCTTTCCTGCTTCACACAACCACAAAAATATAACACTATAGTTTGTTACATTCGTAACTTTCCATAATTTAACTTATTTAACTAACGCGCAAAGATCCTTGGGAAATGTATTAATCCGACTCTTTCCTCCAGGTATGGGTTAAATAACAGGACAGATTGGGTTCTGTAGTCTTGGTTGGCAATTAGTCTACTGCAGAACGTAATGACAACATACTGCGGAATAATCTTCTGCCCAGTCAGTCTGTCTCTTTCGAGACATGATCGCCGAAGCGTGTATCACGAATGGCACTTAACTGACTGACTAAATGAGGGAAATGGGATTTAAAAATTGATACTCATAAGAGAGAAAGGATAGAAATTGTTCGTAACCTACATAGAGAGCTTGTGTAAATGGTGGTCAATACGAGATTTAAGAGAGATAAAAAATACAAGATTTATTGAGAGCACCAACGGACAGGAAATTGTGAAGATCCGCGGCCCATCGAAGAAGCACTTAAAGTATTTATTCCTCATATTTGTTCGCATTAACCGCTTTTCGCAGTTAATGGGTACCGAGAACCCTCGCAAAACGCAAAAAAAACCCAAACATGAACACAGTATTTATTTTATTATTTAGATATATTTTAAACTTATATCAATTCGCCCCATATTAACACCAATCAGTCATGTCTCGAAAGAGACATGACCGCCACAACCTGTATCACGTATGGCATTTAACTGGCTGATTAGTGTCTGAATGAGTACTTATTGAAGGTTGGTTCAAAAACAATAATTAAATTCACCTATGTTTCTATATAAAAGCAATAAATTATACAACAATTGTATTATTACAAAATTCAACGTTCATTCATTCAATAGCACACAAAATCTATACTTATTTATAAATGGAACTTTGTCTGTGTGTGTGTGTGTGTGTGTGTGTGTGTGTCCGTTACCTATAGACTCCGAAACGGCTGAACCGATTTTCTTGAAAATTTACACAGTTGTACTATAAGCGTCTGCGAGTGTTCTTAGCTAGGTTAAAAAAATCGAAAAAACCGGGTTATAGAAGGAGTGGTACGATTTTAGTCAAATTTGATACGCTCATAGACAAAGACATAAGAAACGATATTCAGATTTGTCATGGCTGCAGTTCTTACAATAGTGCAGAAAATCGATAATATATATATATATATATATATATATATATAAAAGGCAAGATGCTTGTGTGTGTGTGTCTGTTTATCTGCCTGTATGTGTATTTTTTTCAGCCCTTTTATCTGAGTTTTTGCTTCTGGTTTGGCTCTAAGTAAGTATAATTGTAGTTCTTAATTTCAGCCATGATACCATTTACTCAGAGGACTTATTTAGCCTTCAAAATTCAGTTTTACGACGAAAAAAACTTATTTGATATCGATACCAGGAAATCAAAAGTTGACTTACATCCATTCATTTTTCTTTCAGTCTACGGTTTCGCTTTAACTGGAAACGACTATTACTGTTTAGTCTTTCGTGCCAATGTCCAAAGAGTCTGAGCTCCAGGACCATGGATTAGTTTTAATGTTTTCATTACCCCCGAGCAACGCCGGGCTATACTGCTAGTTCTTTATAATTAGAAACCTTTGTGCAAATGAATTGAAACAACTGTTTTTGTTTCCTTTTCGTTTACCATACGGTCAATTTTAGACCCACCTGAGTAACAGGGAGCGATCGATATCTATTTTCTCAGAAAATTTTATTTGCAGTGGTTTGCAGTAATAAAAATCTGTTTTCAAGGTGGAGGATGAAATTTGTTTAGTCTCGAAATATATTGCGTCATACGAGACTACGTCAGATTTTTATCACGCCTTGAACTATTGTTTCGACTATTGATTAGTTGTCTGCGATGGACGCTACTCCTAGTGAGTGTAACAGCCACAGAACACACTGGAAAGCTTTGTAGAGAGATCGCGGATATTTTTGGTATCAGCCTTTCAACTGTCCGTCGTGTCGTCAAGGCGAAGTAACAGACTGGATCCATTTGTAAAATGGGACAAAATACGGTCTGAAGAAAAACAAAACAAACAAACGCCAAGAGACGATGTATAAGTGATCGTGGAATGTGTGAAAGATCTTAGTAAGACATTATAAGTTTTGTTTCAATTAATTTGCACAATGACGTAGTTGTGCGGAAAAACATATTAATGTGTATGCACTAGAGAAGTCCTAATAATGAAACGCATCATATATTTTTTTCCTATGAAATGGAAAATCAAATGGTCAGCCACTGGTATCCAAGGATGTGTGTATACCAGGGCGGTTAGCAGAGGCTTGCTCAGGCACATTTTGTGCAAATATAAATTTGGTGATCGAAGTCAACAATCTTTACCCACGTTGCTTCTATTAAAATTGTAGTCCATAGAGAAAAAATTGTGCGCCAGAGTGGCATTATATATTAGTATAATTTTCAGAGTTCTTATATTTTCTGATATATATATATATATATATATATATATATATATATATATATATATATATATATATTTGCCAAAGTGAAAAAGTGTTGTTGTGACTTGTTTCGTTTTTTAGGAGTTAAGTTCGATGAAATCAAAATGAATGAAAAGCAGTTTTTCTCTCTCTCTCTCTCTCAATATATATATATATATATATATATATATATATATATATATATATAAATTTATTTCTATAAATATTGTTAGTAATAAATACTCGTATTTTTCATCAGTTTGCAGAATCGATTTTTATTTAGAACCTGTTTATCATTAATATTGACCACTTTCCTCGATAAATACAAGAAAAGCCACTCAAGGTAGGGGGTTACTGTATGAACGTTATTCTTTGAACGTAAGAAAAGGGAAAAAGTGAAGATTTTTAAGCCTGTGTAGGAAAGATAATGGATAACTCTAGATTTAAAGAGGTCAAGATTGAATTAGGTGGTGTGGTTGCAGAAATCGTTGGACAGCTATGACTAGGATCTCCTGCTTTTGTGGCATGGTGCAAATTCCTTTTGCCAGATACAGAATCTTTCAGCAGCAACTTTCTTGACACAGGTCGGTATTATTTCCTCAAGGCAATTGATATTGGCCGTCGTGCTATGTCTGATGCCCTGTGTCAAGACGAAAGGAATAAACACATCACAATTGTTTTTAAACTTTTCACCCTAAGCAAGGCGGTGACGCCACTGAGAAAAAAGATTAAATAGGAGAGTAAAAACAAATACATATATATATATATATATATATATATATATATGTTATAAACATATACCGTTAAATATAAGAAACAATGAATGTCTATTATGTTTGATCATGAGCCGTTCTAAGCGTCGTGTTTTGGCTTTAATATCAGTTGAAAATAAAGACAAAAATTCTCCAACATTTGGATAATTTTTCTTAAGTTGTTTCTAAGATGGCTTCATACACACAGTAAAAAGAACCTTCAGATAATGGAGGCCATCGACATTAAATCCAAAGAACCCACACTTAATAAAATCACGTTTAAATCTGGTCATAAACTATTACATTGCATTTAAATATATGGTTCTGTTGTCATTTCGCGCTATCACGCGGTGTGACGTCATAGAACCGCATTACAAATTTGTGAACTGCGTTTAACATTTTGGGTAACTATTGCCATCTCTTAGCGGAGTTTAGTGTCAACACAAAATAAAATCGTCGCTGATGGTGGATGTTATTTTGTTACCGTCCCTATAACCTCTCTGAAGATGGCGCGTGTGAGCCGAATGCTTAGAAGCCACTTAATAAAAGATTATCCAGATTTTGAAGAATTTTTGTCCTTATTTTCACCTAAAATTAAAGCCAAAATACGACGTTTAGAACGGCTCATGATTAAACATAATAGACATTCATTGTCTCTTATATTGAACAGTATTTGTTTAGAAAATTATTTGCTGCCTCGATACACAAAATGTATATTCATATACATGTGTGTGTGTGTGTGTGTGTGTGTGTGTGTGTGTGTGTGTGTGTGTATTTGTGTTTGTGTAAAATACCTGAACTCAGAAATTATGTCCAAGTTATAAACTTCTGATTATTCATATTCTCACAACCTACTGCAATTGAAAATGACTGCATTATGGCTCTCATAGCTTTCTAACGGTTTAAAATATAGTTTATGTCTTTGTTCATCTAACGTGACAAAAAACATGAGGCGCCTTTATAAAGTACTAAACATCTTTTCGATAATGCAAAACACGCAACGGGTCCATAACAAAGGTAGCTTTTAAGGACACATAGCCCAACTGTAAATAAAGAATATATGTAAAAACAGAGACATGAATAATATATATCGAGTTATAAAAAAAGAACTTTGTTTGTCGCAAATAATATTTGTTGAAATTGAATAATTTGACGTTACAGAGACAATCTCGGGGAATTGATTTAAAAATTGATCTTCACTTTTCCGTTTTACACTTCCCTGACGTTAATTGGTCAATCTCCTGATTAGGCAATTAAATTATTTTAGACAATTGCCGCCAGCACAGGATAAAAAAATGCCCACCTTTTGCTGGGAAAAAGAAAATACACTGAAAATTTGTAGCTCCTTGTGGAGTGGAAAAAAATTTAAATGAGCCTGCAGCCAAAACAGTAGCAGAAATGTCAGATAAAGCGAAGGAGAGAAAGAGGCGATCAAGAAAAAAATATTAGGACAGATTTCGAATACGAAAAACGAGTTTTTGAATAAGAAAACAAAGACTATTAAAGAGACCTATCTATTGAAAGATCGTCGTGGTGCAGTGGATATCGGCTAGGAATGAGGAGCCGAGTTCGAATTGTAGTTGAATTCCTTGCATTCACTTACGCGCAAATACCCTTGAGAAAGATCCTTGGCTGACACCCAATCTACCGCAGAAAGTAATGGCAACCTACAGCAAGATAACCTTCTGCCCAATCAGTCATATCTCTTTCGAGACATGATCGCCTAAGCGTGTGTCACATATGTCATTTAACCGACTGACCTATTGGCTATAAAAGTATTACTTTGAGATATACTGCAGAATGTCTGTTCAATGAAACTCAGTGAACACATACACACAAACAAACGCATATCTATCTATCTATCTATCTATTTATCTCTCTCTCTCTCTCTCTCTCTCTCTCTCTCAATATATATATACTGTTAAATATAAGAGACAATGAAAGTTTACTATGTTTAATCATAAGCCGTTCTAAACATCCTGTTTTGGATTTAATTTCAAGTGAAAATAAAGACAAAAATTCTCCAACATTTGGATAATCTTTTATTAAGTTGGTTCTAAGCATTCGCCTCACATTAGAACGGCTCATGATTAAACATAATAGACATTCATTGTCTCTTATATTTAACAGTAAATGTTTAGAAAAGTATCTGCTGTCTCGAGACACTATATATATATGCGCGTCCCTACTAACATGTCAATCCTGGACGTCACGTAAGAACTAAACCGTAAGTCCAGGAAACAGCTATCGGACAACATTTGCTGGAAAGTAAGGATTGTGTCTCAATGTACGAGGACACTTAGCTTTCTCTCCTTAATAGTGCTCGCACCGTTTACCATTTTCGTTTGATGATCCATGGTCCCAACTTGTGTCGACAGAAAGAACATTTTATCCGTTCTTTAAAACAATTTGAGGGACTGTGAGTTTTCGTTTTTTCAATTTTATTCACTCTTGTGGAGTTAGTGTTTACACCCCCTTTCGCTTTAATTATTTTTGGTTAAATTTAATTTTAAACGAGTTCCATCTTTCCTTTCATTAGTGATAATTTCTATTTCCGTGTCCCGTTCATTACTATTTAAAACTGCCAATGGTTACCTATGAATAACGTTAGCCGAAAGGTATCTAAGGTCCTAATAAAGACGTCCTGCTTGTTAAAGTCTCTCTCTCTCTCTCTCTCTCTCTCTCTCTCTTTCTTTCCCTCTCTCTCTCTCTCTATATATATATATATATATATAAGATTTCTGAAAAATGAATATGGCCATTAGAAATTATAATGTAGTACTTAATCATTCAATCACGGCAGTGGTTGAATATATTCTTAAGTCCGACGTTGAGTGAATCTAGGCAGGTTTTAAGCTTAACCTTTAATTCAGTTCTTAACCAAATTTCAATCAGTTTACAGAGTTAGATAGGACATTTCTTTAGCTACATTGTGAGAAAAAACTGAATTTGATTCAATAGAAAAAAGTTACATCAAAATATGCGAAGTCCGAAAAGGGAGACTAACTACATAAGTACATAAGTGAATGAGTGACTAAATCTTCTAATAATAAATGTTATTTTTGAAAACTATTTTTCTGTTTAATATTTTACATGCGGTTTTCATCAATTCTGATGATATCTTTTATCATTTTTGTCAATCAAACTTTGCTTATCACTAATCATTTTTTCAAAATTGATTATCAGAATTAATTATAAATAATCCATTTTTATTGGTTTTTAAAAAATTACATATAACTTTTTTCTTTTTAATATTTTTGAATGCGGTTTTCAGCATTAAGTTATATTAAATTAATACCTATGATTAGAAAACATTATGGAATACATGTAAAAATGCGTACATGTGAAATATTCTTCAGATTATATTAAACCTGGTAAAGAAGAGGACAATTTATTAAACCTGGAAAAGTAAAGGGAAAGATATTCTAGTGAAGTAAGAATTAAGAATGTTTTTAAAATAATTATAAAATTTGAATACAATATTTTAAGTAAGAACTTCCTTATTTTTCACTTCACCAGTATATCTTGTCCTTTACTTTTCCAGTTTTAATAATTTACACAGTTAGATAAGACACCTTTTTAGCTATATTTTGAAAAAGAAAAGTTTTGGTTTCGTAGAAAAAAGTTACATCAAAGTGAAGTCCGAAAAGGGAGACTAACTACATAAGTGAGTGACTAAAGCTTCTATTAATAAATCTTATTCTTTATAATATTTTTCTTTCATATTTTTGCATGCGGTTTTCAACATTTAAGTTGTGATGATATATTTTATCATTTTTGTCAATCAAACTTGACTTATCACCCATCATTTTATCAGGATTACCAGAATTAATTATAAATAATCAATTTTTCATTTTTTTAATCAATTTTATACAAATGTTTCTGCTTAATATTTTTGAATGCAGTTTTCAGTACAAAATTTAAATTAATAGCAATGCGTGGAAAAAACATGGATTACATGGAGATATGCCCGCGTGAAAACTAATATTCTTCAGATTATATTAAACCTGGAAAAGAACGGGACAATTTATTAAACCTGAAAAAGAACGGAACAATTTATTAAACATGGAAAAGAACGGGACAATTTATTAAACCTGGAAAAATAAAGGAAAACCTATTCTAGTGAAGTAAAAAATAAGACATTTCTTACTTAGAATATTGCATTCAAATTTTAATTTTAACTGCAATATTTTAAGCAAAAAAATTTCTTATTTTTTGCTTTACTAGAATTGTTTTTCCTTTACTTTTCCAGGTTTAATAAATTGTCCCGTTCTTTTCCAGGTTTAATAAATTGTTCCGTTCTTTTTCAGGTTTAATAAATTGTCCCGTTCTTTTCCAGGTTTAATAAATTGTTCCGTTCTTTTTCAGGTTTAACAAATTGTCCCGTTCTTTTCCAGGTTTAATAAATTGTTCCGTTCTTTTTCAGGTTTAATAAGTTGTCCCGTTCTTTTCCAGGTTTAATATAATCTTAATAATATTACTTTTCATGTCCTCATTGTGTAATATAGCAATCTGGCCCCACCCGAGGAAGGTTGATGCAAGCGATGGTGTTTCCTGTCGGTGAAGGGGTCGGCGAACGACAAGACAGGTGTTTGAGAAATACATCCTGTCGGGGCCTGGAGCGGATGTCGTTTGACCTTATTTCCGACAGCGGCGGAAATGACTACGGAGGCAAACAGAACAGGTGTCTCTTGGAATTACGTGGGCGTTGCGTGGGCGAGGCAAAACCGGAAGTAAAGTCCCGGTTCTAGAAGACTATAAAAAGACCTCGACACACGGATTCGCCAGCAGAGAACGGCCAGTGGAAGCAGAGAGACACCACAGGCAAGTCTACACTCCCGTCGACCCATTCTATGTGCGCTCTCACTCTTCCATTCTCTATTCCACACGGGTTCGTCGTCAAGAATAAAAATATAACCTTATATTTTTATATATGCGTGTTCTCGTTATTTTGTCGTCGTACGGCGATATATAACAATTGCCCATGTAATTATATATATATATATATATATTTAAAAAGACTGTCCACTCAAATACGAGTATCCATTAAAAACAATAATGTTAAAAAAATCAAATATATATGTAAATCGCAGAAGCGGCAACTGTTACTTTTGTTTTCAATTTTCTCCTCGAGATATCTCAATTGGATAATGAAAGCATAATTAGTGATCCGCATACAAGTCTGTTTCGCTATATCAGAGCTCATCAGTGTGGCTAGACATTCGATTGGGATCAAAACTTTTGTTATTCGAGATTGAAGGAGAAGTTTGTAATAATTATTTTGCGCCTACCGTAGTAAAGGCTGCTTATCACCACTGAGTAGTTTACAGAATGCAGTTGGTGGATTGGGGGAGGGGGAAGTCTTGTAGACAATTTAAACAAGAAATGTCCCCCTATTAGCGTGCATTTTTCTTTTAACTTCTGGAAGACTTGGAGAGTATGGCTTCATATTCTAATCTCCTTATCGATCTGTGAACAGTCGCTGGATGACGATCCGGTAACACATGTCGCTCATGAAATTCCCTTGGTCCTTGGATCAATTCAAATCTGCCATTTTTCTGAACAGTATCTCGATGACGGTCCGGTAACAACTATTGCTTATGTCTTTCATTACCGGTCAAGGGATCGATTTCAAGAAATTTGACCTCGTCTACTCCATTTTTGTGAATAAACAAAAGAGCCCCAATTTTGTATTTAATGAGAGGGGTACACTGAAATATCTTTTATCGAACAACTGCTATTTTCCGTATCAGTTGCCCGCATGTATAGCGGGAAATGCTATTCATATCTTCCCCTCACTGGTAACATTAATGTAATGCTTTCACATAATTTCAAGTTCGGCATAACTTAAATTACACAACTCAGCTAAGTGACACACATCTTCACATTCATTGATATATATATATATATATATATATATATATAAACATTCATTCTAATATTATATATATTTTTTCTTTCTTTTAAGCCATTTTCAGCAGTGGCAGTTAAATTGTAGATGATTTCAATTTGAGTATATAATTTATATAAATAAAAATAAATTAACATACCAACTTTTGTTATTCGAGATTGAAGGAGAGGTTTGTAATAAATATTTTACAACATTCCATAGTAAAAGCTGCTTATCACTACTGACATGTTTCCAGAATGCAGTCGGAGGTTGGGCTGAGGAAGTGCTGTAGAAAATTTAAACAAAAAGATTCCCACTATCAACGTATGTTGTTTTCTGGAAGTCTTGGAGAGTATGGCTTGATATTCCAAGCTTGATATTCCATATTGTCTTTATTTTTTCTTTATTTTGGATGACGGTCCGGTAACACATGTCGCTCATTAATTTTCCTTGGTCCTTGGATCAATTCAAAGTAATTTGAGCGCCATTTTTCTGAACTATCGCTCGATGACGGTCCGGTGACTACTGTTGCTTGTGTCTATCCTTACCAGTCAAGGGAACGATTCCAAGATATTTAACCTCGTTTACTCTACGTTTTTTAATTGTTTCACGGAACACGGAAGACTGTCATAAGAGAAGTGTCCCAATTTTCTATTTAACGAGAAATGTACACTGAAACCTCGTTTTCCCATAAAACTGCTATTGTTCGTATCAGTTGCCCGCATGTATGGTGAGAACTGTTATTCATGTTTTTCCCTAACCGGTCAAGGGATCAGATCTACACAATTTGACCTCGTTTACGCTATTTTTGTGAACTTTTCTCAGGGGTACGGTTCGGTGACACCTGTTGCTTTTCTATTCCCTTATACATTGAGGGATCAATACCAATTAGTTTGACCTCATTTATGCCATTTTGGAGAACCGTCGCTAGATGACAGCCCAATGACACCTGTTTCAAGTGCCGTTTCCTTATCGAGCAAGGTGTCAATTCCAATTAATTTGATCACATTTACGACATTTTTGTCAACAGTCGCTGGATGAACTTCCGGTGATAACTGTTGCATATGTTTTCCCCTTACTGCTAGAGGGATCAGTTTCAAGTATTTTAACTCCATTTACGTAATATTTCTGAATAGTTACTGGATAACTTGTTTGTATTTTCCCTTACCGGTCAGTCAGTTAAGTGCCATACATGAAACACACTTGGGCGATCATGTCTCGAAAGAGACATGACTGACTGGGCAGAAGATTACCCCGCAGTAGGTTGACATTGCGTTCTGCGGTAGACCGGTTGCCAGACAAAGCTATAGAACGCAATCTGTCCTTTTATTTAACGCATAACTGGAAGGAAGAGACGGACTAATACCATTCCCAAGGGTATTGGCGCGTAAGTGAATGCAATGAATTCAACTGGAATTCGAACTCTGCTCCCCGATTTCTCGTTCCGAGGAGAGTAGATGGATCAATTCTAAGTAATTTAACCCCGTTTACTCCATTTTTGTGAATAGTCGTTCCCAATTTGGACACGGAAGAATGCCATGACAAAATAAATCTCAATTTCGTATATTCGTATTTAAAGAGGAAGTTTCACTGAAACATTGTTTTTCCGATGAGTAACAGATGCCGCATGTATGCTTCTCTGAATCGTAAAATTCAATCTCTTTAAGTCCAGCATCTATTTTTTTTTCTTAATCATATCACCCCGAGCAAGGCGATAACGCCACTAGAGCGCAGGGGGCTACGTAGGAGTGAAAAGATTGGAAAAGAGAGAGCCGGAAACCACATCCTAAGCAGAGAACAAGAGATGAGCCTCTACACCTGTTCAATAGACGTGGATGGAGTGCGAACTGGGCGATAGTTTAGTCTATCTACTCCAATTGAGGAAAAATAAATAAATAAAAGAGTGAAATGAATGGAGAAGAGAAAGCCGGAAACCGCATCCTAAGCAGGGAACAAGGGATGAGCCTCTTCACCTGTTCAATAAACGTGGGTGGAGTGTGAACCGGGCGATAATTTAGTCTATCTAATCCAATTTAGGAAAAAAAAGAAATTAAAAGTGTGAAAAGAATGGAGAAGAGTAAGCCGGAAACCAAATCCTAAACAGGGAACAAGAGATGACCCTCTTCACCTTTTTGCTATCTATCCTCATTATTCGCATAAACCCAACTTCTACTTGCTAAAAACGCTCTACCATAAATATCTTTCGAGCATATGTATAAGAAATTTAACATAAAAAAGCTAATTTTGTAGTATATATTAAAATCTTGCATGACTTTTTAGCAAAAACAACATTTAACTGAAACCTCCCTTATTACACTTCCACTGGAAACTGGCTTTGTCCCTGGTTTGTAGAGGCTTCTTTGCATATATTCTGAAACAACTAACTTTTTAGATAATTTTAATATCTAGAATGATTGACCAAAAAATTATCTCACCTTCTCTTTCTTGCTTCCCAACTCCTGTTTGTTGATTATTGCCCTAAAATAGATTAGAAAACAGCTCCATTTAATAGAGCTCTAAATTTTAACGCTAAAAGTATTATCGAGAAATTAGGTTTTATTAAACCATTTACTCAAATTAAACTTTTCTCTTTCTGATGTTTTCTTAAAGGGGTGCAGGACAACTCAACACAGCCGACTGATCACCGCCAACCGACCACTCAGGTGAGAGACAATTTAAGACCTAGAAAACTCACTACCAGAAAAGCATAGCTTTTCTTTTTTTATGACCTAATAAAAGTAATTTATTAAGGATTAAAACCTTAATTAGTGAATATTTTTCTTCAAATAAAGGATTTGAAAAGGTATCATGTTAAGCATTCATCATTTCTTTATAATTATTTTTGATAAAGTAAATCGTAAAGTGTTGTGGATTCCGGGTGAGATACCGTACCAAAAAATGAACAACAAAAGAGATATTTGAGATTAAAAAATAGGTTATATTGAACGTAATATACAAACTTGAACGCAGGTTAGTAATCCAGGAATATTATTAGTAAGAAATAAATGTAAGCAATTCTTTGAAGTGAAGCGGTGTTAGAAATAGTATATCCGTGTATATTATTCTAGCTGAGTAGAGCTCAGAGCTATTCTGAAATCTGACGCGGTGATCTTTGGGTAACTTCAGTATCTCTCAGTAACATACGTATCAGTTCCGGTACTCTCCGATAACTTTAACGGATATCTACTATATCACTATGGCAGCCCTCTGTCTCACTATGGCAGGAGTATATGTATACTCCAGTCGAGTCCATTATCATATACAAAGGGGAGATACCACAACATAAAGTAATTGAGTTTTTATTAAAAATTTACACATGAAAATCTATATATATAAAAGGCAATCTGTGAGTCTGTGTGTGACTGTAATCTATGCACGTATACATTTTTTAAGCTACACCATTCAAACATTCTAGGGACACATATCTACAGGGAAGCCAGGTTGACACATACCTTTAAGTTCAGCAATTTTCCCTTTCGCACTTTTTGGCCAATGCAGCCAAATTTTTACATTTGCTCTGTAAAACATCTAAGATCTAAGATGGTTGCTGGATTAGGTCGCAGAAATCAAATCATACGTGTCAAACGCGACAAAAGAAAGAGACTTTATATTTAATTTTTATTCCGACGTTTTAAAAATTCATTTGGTCTACAAAAAAGTATGAATATTTTTCCTCGTAATTTTGAAGCAAAAGAAATATTTTAAAAAAGTGTTTTCTCAAACAAAAACAAAATATGCAAAATAAGTGCCAATGGTAAATTTAATTATTTAAGTCTTTTTTTTCAGATTTTATATTTCATACTTCAGAAAATAAATTTAAAAAAATAAAGCTTTTTATTCGCTAAATATTTCATGCAAGAAATCAACTGTCTGTAATTCGTGTGGCATTAATGTAACTTTTTCCTCTAAAATTAAATGTCTACATGTTTAAATATTCTTCGAAAATTTCTTAAATTTATTTAGTCAACAAAAAATGTAAATATGTTATCCTGTAATTTTGAAACAAAAACAAACGCAATGTTGTTTAGAATGTCACACAAAACTCACATTTTACGTAAAACAAAAGAAAATAGATTTTATAATGGAATCTTTGAACAATTTTTAAACAAAAATTTTTTATATAATTTTTTTTATATAACTGAGTTTTAAAGTGAGGCGTCGACTACAAGCGCTTGGAAATCGCAACGTGCTGCATTAATCATCTAATTAAAAATGTTCTGAGTTGCATGAGAATCGCCGGGCTATGAGACTAGTAATTCAATAAAACACAGTTGTTGTTAATTATTTTTTAATAAAGTAAATTAAAAAATGCAAAATAGAATGAAGCAGTTTTTGCTTTTAATTATATTTTAAAATGTGAATTTTAATGTAAATTTTAATGTAAATTATTGGTTTACAAGTTATGTCAATATTCTAAAATATTTTTATAAAAATATTTTAATAATTTACGGTTAACCTTCTTAAAAGTAATTAAACCGGCGCTGAGTCGGCGGTGTTGAGTTGTCCCTTCATGTATTTAAAGATTGTACATTGAATGTTTTCAATATTTTCAGGTCCTATTTGCATTCAAAGTCCTAGCTGCTTTTTTTTTTTTTTTTTGCTTTTCAAGTGAAGTTTCATGATTATTAACATATAATTCTTGTCTTAAATATCTATATTAAATTCATTATTTTTCTAGTTTTTGTCGTTGATTCCAATTTTTTTCAGTTTGATCTCTGACCTCTGTTCAACCTATTTAAAAAATTTTCGACGTTGTTTTCGCACCAGGCAATAACTTTACAATATCTTATTTCTTGCTTGACTTTATATCTTTCTTAAGATTCATGACAACCATTATATATCTGGAATTAAAAAAATATCTTTAACTGTACTGTAATAGCAATTTATTACAATATGATGAGCAACGTTCGAATTGTATAATAAAATTACTCATCATTAAGTATGTCGTATTTCGACCGAAATTATTAACATATGATTGTAAGTATAGAGTTAAAACTTTATCAACATCAGTAGCTAATATCAGATTTCTGATGAAACAGCAGAAATTTTCTGATAATACCAGATTATCGGCTTTACCGCCCTACATTTCTCTGTGTATCTCTTCATTCCACGATACAACAATGAGCAATATCTTTTTTATTAGATCCTTGTGGACTATTATTAATTTAATCATTATTATTGGTTATGGACATATTACGCCAATCAGCAATGCATAGCAACGTCGATGCTTGTCAGTACCTAGAGAGGTAACAGCTTGGGAATACCAGGTGCTGTAAGGTTTGAAATGCGGGTAGTGCCATGAATGACGGTACAGAATGAGAAATCGGTGAGTCGAGTTTCAATTGAAATCAAAATCTCTATATTCACTTACGGGCAGATACCATTGAGAGAAATATGAATCAACATTTTCTCCTCCATGTATGAGTTAAATAGTAGGTCTTATATCAAGAAAACCTTATTACCTCCACACAAAATTATTGCAATCCAAAAATATTTTCTGGCTTTAAATAACTTGTAAATGTTAAAGGTTGATGAACAGCAAAAAAAAAAAAAAAAAAAAGAAAAGAAAAAAGTAAAAATCAGCCGTATTATTATTTGTAGTACTATCACGTAATAACACGACTGACTTTTCAATAATGTGAGCCAGGTTCGAATCTAATCGCGGTTCTTTAGTCAGGATCGTGTTTTCTTGATGCTAGCGCTTTTCAAGTGTGAAAAGCGCTATAATACTATATCACAAGTTAATCTAAAACTTGTGTGTGTAATTCTTCATTTTCTATGTCAGTCAGTCAGTTAAGTGCCATACGTGATACACGCTTGGGCGATCATGTCACGAAAGAGACATGACTGACTGGGCAAAAGATTATCCCGCAGTAGCTTGCCATTGCTTTCTGCGGTAGAGTAGTTGCCAGCCAAGGCTATAGAACCCACTCTGCCCTGTCATTTATCAGATAGCTCTAGGAAGAATAGATAGATTATATTTTACATTATTATTTTAAGTATAATTAGTGGGGGATCAGTTTATTACTTCATAACAATATAAAACCGATCCCCCAATTTATGCCTTATAGAAGCCTTAATCATGATTCCATCTATTATATTCAGTCAGACAGTTAAGTGCCATATGTGATACACGCTTTGGGCGATCATGTCTCGAAAGAGACATGACTGACTGAGCAGAAGATTATCTCGCAGTAGGTTGCCATTGCTTTCTGCGGTAGACTGGTTGCCGACTATAGAACCCAATCTGTCCTGCTATTTAACCCATAACTGGAAGGAAGACAGGGATTAATACCTTTCCCAAGGGTATTTGCGCGTAAGTGAATACAATGGATTCAGCTGGAATTCGAACTCGGCTCCCCGGTTTCTCCTTCCGAGCCGATATCCACTGTACCACAACGCACAACGGACATTTCTATGTACCATGTTTTTTTCAGAATGTAGATGAACATGGCCTTCAACGTTACCATATATTTTTTTTAATCTTATCACCCCGAGTAAGGCAGTAAAGTCACTGATGTGCAGGGGGCTACGTAAGAGTGAAAAGATTGGAAAAGAGAAAGTCGGAAACCACATCTTAAACAGGGAACAAGGGATGAGCCTCTTCACCTGTTTAATAGACGTGGGTGGAGTGTGAACCGGCCGATAGTTTAGTCTATCTACTCCAATTGTAAAAAAAAAGGAGTGAAAAGATTGGAAAAGAGAAAGTCGGAAACCACATCTCAAACAGGGAACAAGGGATGAGCCTGTTCACCTGTTTAATAGACGTGGGTGGAGTGTGAACCGGCCGATAGTTAGATCTATCTACTCCAATTAAATCGCTGGTGACTCTTTGCAGGCTTTTTCTTGTTACACTACGCAACCCCCATTCTGATATCCACCTGCTCAGATCAGTCAAGTACGTCACACGCTGTTTTTCCTTGTCTCTCCTTTACTCTATCTAGTTTGTTAGTATCAGGTTCTCCAAGCCTTCCTTCCTCATTGCATGTCCCATCAACTTTAATTTTTCTTCCTGATGCTCAATATTAGAATCATTTTCGTTTCCATCACTTCCAAAACCTCATCATTGCTCATATGATCGATCCATGATATCCACAGCACCCTCCTGTAGAACCACATTTCAGTTTCTTTAATTTTTTTCCTTCATCTTCGATGATATTGTCCAGCATTCACTGTCATATTGAAGAACTGACATCACATAGCAATCCAGTACTCTTTTCTTTGTTTCTAGCGAAATTGTCCTGTTTCTTAATACTCTTCTCAGCTCGTGGAATGCATCCTTGTGCTTTTGGATCTCAGGAATATAAATGCATAGAAACTGCTCTGACCACAAAGTGAGGAGTCAGTTTATATATTGATTGTAATATGAAATTGATCCCCCACTTTATGTCCACTATGCTTCTGTAGAACCACATTTCAGCTGCTTCAAGTTATTCCTTCACCTTTGATGATATTGTTCAGCATTCACTGTCATATTGAAGAACTGACATCACATAGCAATCCAGTGCTCTTTTTTTTGTTTCTAGCGAAATTTTTCTATTTCTTAATAATTTACTCAATTTCTGGAATGCTTCTTTCGCCATGCCAATTCGCCTTCGGATCTCTCTGTCGCATTTTCCGTCTTCTGTTAGAACGCTTCCCAGGTATTTAGATTTTTGTACCTGCTTGAATCATTATCCCCCACCTGTATTTGGCATTTTGGGCTGCTCTTTTTTCATGAGGCGGACTAAATTGTACGCCGTTGGTTTTACTAGCACGAAGCCAGACCTCATGTTCAAGCACTTAATCTTACCTGAGTAAGCCTTCTCTCCTAGCAACTCGAACTAATCTTTTCTCAGCATATTCATAGCAGGAACCAAGAGTCAGCAACAAATATTTTGCTAGACAAGCATACTCGAATAGAAGATAACATCCATTAATCTAATCTATCTTTTTATTCTGTCACGTCACCGACTGTTAGAGATTTATATTAAACTTTGAATTTTAGACTTGTTGCTTCGATATCGACTGATGTTAACATTTGATTCCATTACATACATATGTATTTTGCTTTAACATTATAACTAAACTGAAATATAATAATATATAATTTACATAAGATCAATGGAGTTGTCACTACTACAGCAGTATAAACAATTAAGCGATTGCATGCCACGCACAGCGTCACACTAGAGCCGCCCTGGGTCTTAATCGGACAATCGCGTGAAATTCAAATGCCTGCTTGTAATTTTAAAAGATTTAGAAGCGCAAACAATCTTAATTTTGGAATTACATTTTATCACAATGCAAGAAAACCGAATGCATGCTCATCAACAAAAAGAGCAGCCCAGAATGCCAAATACAGGTGGGGGATATTAAAATCAAGCAGGTACAAAAATGTAAATACCAGGGAAGTGTTCTAACTGAAGACGGAATGTGTGACAGAGAAATCTGAAAATAAATTGGCAGGGCAAAGGACGCATTCCAGAAGGTCTCTAGAGTATTAAGAGACAGGAAAATTTTGCTAGAAACAAAGGAAAGGATACTGGATTGCGTTGTGATATCAGTTCCTCAGTATGGCAGTGAATGCTGGACAATATCATCAAAGATAAAAGAAAAACTTGAAGCAACTGAAATGTGGTTCTACAGAAGGATGCTGCGGGGGTATCATGGATTGAGCATTTGAGCAATGGTGAGGTTTTGGAAAGACAGCCTAAGTTCCTGGGACATGCAATGAGGAAAGAGGGCTTGGAGAACCTGATACTAACAGGCCAGATAGATGGTAAGAGAGACGGGGAAAATCAGCGGAAAACATATTTGAAGGACATAAGCAACTGAATGATGGAACGAGGGTTTCATGGTGTAACAGTAAAAGGCGTTTTAAGAGTCACCAGGAATAGGGAGAGGTGGAAAGTCATAATCGCCTACGTTCTGAAAGGACAGGGCACATAAAAGAAGAAGAAGAAGAAGAAGAAGAAGAAGAAGAAGAGTGCTCCCGAGTGTTCTAAAAACGGGAGCTATACAGAAGAACCTTCAACCTGCTCTCTAACAAACAATATAGCTTTTGCTTCACTAGGTCTACACCTGATGTGCTAACGATCATCACTGAATGTATATACCAGACGTTTGATGAGAACGGCGATAAAATACCAGAAAGACGTAAAGGACCACCTGAGATACAAAAGAAGTGAAAGATTTTATACGAAACCTGGAGACAATTCTTAAATAGGAATCAAATGGTAAGATTCTACTACTGTCCAAATTTCAAGAGAATTAATTGAAACGGAAGATAGGCAAACTTATCTACTTCTATTGAGGCAAAAATATCAATAAATAATAAATAAAAGTTCAGAGTTTTAGGCGGAGTAGCTAGAATTTTAGCTTAAGTAGACTTTAGAAGGAAACAGAAATTAAGGGATAAATCTCTACTCCTGTTCCGAAGAATGGAAAAGGGTGCAATCGGAAGATAGACAAACCTATTCACTTCATAAATATCATATAATAAATTAAATAACAATTTAACACCATCTCTCACAACCATTGAAAAGAAGGACGATTTTGAAAACGTGATTTGAAATTCAAAGTTATTTTTACTGGTCATAGTGTCTTTATTTTTTACTTTTCGTCTGGAATATCCGCACCCTGCTTCTCACCTAGAACTGAGGCTCAACTGAGTGATGCTTACATTATCCATCACTAGTCTCTAAAATAATTTCAAAACCTGACTCCAATAAGGTGACGGAATCCCAGTCATCGTCTTAAAGAAAGGTTCCCTTGAACTCTCCTCTGTCCTCTCCAAACTATTCAATTACTGTCTCCCTGCTTCTTGCTCTCTGCCTGCTGGAATATGTAGTTCCTGTTTTCAAGAACTCGAAAAACCCCCAAATCCCTCCACTTATCTGTCTATCTATCAACTTCCTACCGACTTTTGGCAAAGTGCTCGAGGCCATCATCAATTCTGAAGTGGCTCAACATCTCATAGTCCAGTGCCTGTTCTCCGCCAGACAGTATGGCGTCCACATCAATAGGTCCACTGCTGACATGCAAACGATCCTCACTGAGTAAAAATACCAGGATCTTGAAAAGAATAGTGAAACTCGAGCTGTTGCCTAGATATCTCCAAAGTATTTGACAGAGTGTGGCATGCTGGCCTTCTGCGTAAGTTACAAGGCTATAGTATATATGAACGCTTGTATGACTTAATCAAATCGCTATTTCGAATCGCGTAATGAAGGTGGTATTGAACGGGCATGCTTCCAGATTCTATCATACGAAAGCGGGTGTCCCCAAGGTTCTATTTTAGGTGCTACGCTTTTTCTGATTTTCTCCAACGATCTCCTTGATATAATCGGCTCCCAAGTAGGCATCTACGCTGACGATACCACCATTTACTCCCGCTTCGTTAAGACATCTGCCGATGCTGACAAAACAAACCTTACTGCTGCTCTCGAAAAGGACCTCCACTCAGTGGTTGACTGGCGTAAAAAATGGCTCGTAAATTTTAATGCTTTAGCTGGTGGTTGTAGCAGTAATTGTGTGTGTGTGTATATGTGTGTGCGTATATGTGTGTGTACTGTACAATATAGTAAAAATAGGTAGGCTTGTTGTCGTATCCCGCGACCTAATAACAAAATATCTGGGCTCTACACCCATGGCCATTACTCAGTTGGTCTTTTCTGTTTACAATGGACACAGGAGCCATGATTTTTCAATAATAAAAACAAAATATTTTTCCTTTCAAAATCTCTCACACAATAGCGTACAGTATTTTGGTTATAGTCTGTGTATACGCCGCTTAATATAATATAACATTACAGTAAAGTAGCGTCTATGGACATTATTTTTATAGATATTTTAATAGAATTACACTCTGCGTTATCGTTATTTTATTATTCAATACCTTTATGTTTGAAAACGTTACTGTCATTTGTAGTATAACAGAGTATAACAGGTTGAAGCATTGCTTCCCATACGATTACCGAAATTAATGTCGAACCTGGTGAGCACCAAGAAGGATTACCTCTTGGGCATACCAGGTGCTGTAAAATTATATGTGAAGCAGGTGGGTTGCTGATGATGTCAGGGAATTGTTAATCAAAAAGTAAAGTTACAATTCCAGATAAGATCTTCATATTATGTCACGCGCAAATATCATTGGAAAATGTATGATTCCACCTACTCTAACAGCTAGCGATCAATTAGTATGATTTGTATCACTAATACATTATCACTATGACTTGTATCACTAAAGCATTATTACTATGATTTGTATCACTAAAGCATTATCACTATGACTAGTTTTTTTTTTTTTTTTAATCATTTCACCCCGAGCAAGGCAGAAACGCCACTGATGTGCAGGGGGTTACATAAATGTAGAAAGATTAATTAGAAAAGAGTGAGGAGTACAAGCTAGTTAGAAAGGAACAATAGAAAGCTGAGAAAGCAGGTGCAATGACAGATACATGGGCGGAGAGAACGTGAAGATTATACAGGGGAGGGGAGAGAGCTAGAGTCCAGTGGTTAGTAGGTGAGTATTAACTTTGCTTTTAAATTTCTGGAGGTCGTAGCCGTCAGGAAAGCAAGAATACAGGAGTGAGTTCCACAGGCAGGAAGTGCAAGAGAGGAAGCTGCAGGAGTAGAATTGCCGTCTGCGTTTGGCTAACCTGACTGTGAATGGGTGGGACCCAGTTGCCAGTCTGGTTGCACGGGTAAACACCTGTTGAGGAGGCAACAGTGACTTAAGCTCATCCGAGCAGAAGCCATGAAAGTATTTATAGAAGAGACAGAGGGAGGCCACATTTCGACGATGGGAAAGTGGCTGCAGACGAGTCGCCAGATCAGTACCTATCACATTGCAGACTCTCCTTTGGAGCTTGTCAAGAACACTGAGGAGAACGGCAGGGGCACCTGACCATAAATGGCAGCAGTACTCCATGCACGGACGGATGGTTGACTTGTATAAATGCAGGATGGATTCAGGTGGAAAAAACATCCTGGATCGACATAGTGACCCAATCTTCTTAGCAGTAGATTTTGCTATGGATTCAATATAGTGCTTCCATTTGAGGTCTGAGGACAGGGTAAGTCCGAGGAGGCGTAGTGTATTACTCTCCGGGAGAATCATCTGGTCCATGCTTATGGGAGGCAGAAGAGGTTGCCTGTAATGGTTGACAGACAAGAGCTTGGTCTTAGATGAATTGAAGTTGACAAGCCACTTCTTGCTCCAGTTCACCACAGAGTGTAGATCCCGCTCAAGGTCAGCAGCGAGATTATGTCATCTGCGTAGATGCCTACTTGGGACTTGATCTCATCTGGGAGGTCGTTGATGAAGATAAGGAAGAGCGTTGGGCCCAGGATAGAGCCTTGTGGGACACCAGCATTCGTGCTGTAGGACGAAGAGGCACGCCCATTCAGAACGACCTTCGTTTTGCGGTTATTTAAGAAAGATTGGATTAGGTCAAGCAGGCGACCGGTAATACCATAACCGCGTAGTTTGCATAGGAGGCCAGGGTGCCAAACCCTGTCGAAAGCCTTGGAGATATCCAGAGCAACCGCGCGAGCCTCGTCAGACGCATCAAGGGCCTGTAGCATGTACTCCGTTACAGTTGTTAGCAGGTCGGCTGTGGACCTGTCAAATCGGAATCCATATTGCCTGTCGGAGAACAGTTTGTGGGCGGTGAGATGATGAACTATTTCAGCATTGATTATAGCCTCGAACACTTTCCCGAATATTGGTAGAAGACTGATAGGGCGATAGTTGGATGGGTCCGAGGGTTCACCACAGTTCTTAAAGACAGGAACGACTGAGGAGAATTTCCAGCATGCAGGAAAGCAGGAAGCAGAAAGGCAGTAGTTAAATAGTTTAGAGAGGACAGGGGAAAGTTCAGGGACACACCTCTTAAGGACTATCACCGGGATTCCATCGTCTCCACACGCCTTATGGGGGTCGAGTTTTGAAATTACTCTGGATACTATTGTCGGGGTAATATATACGTCGTGCAGTTTGGCCTCAGTTCTAATAGGGAAGTCGGGTGGGTGCACTTCGGACGAGTCGAATGTGGAGTTGGATGGGAATCTGCGGGCAAAGCACTCAGCTTTCTCCGCAGATGACGTGAGAACATCAAATCCATGGATTAAAGGAGGTATTGAGGATTTCCTATTGTTGAGCACTCGTTTACAAATCCTCCAATAGTCCTTGGAGCCGAACTTGCGGTCAGCTATGTGCTGTCGCATTCTCTCAGCAAACAACTGTTTGGCGTCATTTAGGGTTCTCTTGCACTCACTGCGAGCAGATATGAACAGCCGCCTATTGTGATCAGATGGCTGTCTCCGGAATAGACGGAAGTAATGGTTCCTGTGGGCAATGGCGGCTGAGCAGGCCGGAGAGAACCACGGAGAGGAATGAGGTTTTAAGCAATACTTCCTGGTGGGTATGAAGGCATCAATGCCAGCTTTCACCCATGACGAGACCTCAGAGGCACAGTCATCAACTGATAGGTCAAACACTTTTCCCCAAGGGACGTCGCAGAGGAAATCTCGAAATCACTAAAGCATTATCACTATGACTTATATTACTAAAGCATTATTACTATGCTTTGTAACTCCAAAGCATTATTATTATGACTTGTATCACTAAAACATTATTACTATGACTAGTATCACTAAAGCATTATCACTAAGACTAGTATCACTAATGCATTATTACTATGACTTGTATCACTAAAGCATTATTACTATGACTTGTATCACTGAAGCATTATAACTATGATTTTTATCACTAAAGCATTATCACTATGACTTGTATCACTAAAGCATTATCACTATGACTTATATTACTAAAGCATTATTACTATGACTTGTATCACTAAAGCATTATCACTATGACTTATATTACTAAAGCATTATTACTCTGACTTGTATCACTAAAGCATTATCACTATGACTTGTATCACTAAAGCATTATCACTATGACTTATATTACTAAAGCATTATTACTATGACTTGTATCACTAAAGCATTATCACTATGCCTTGTAATCCTAAAGCATTATTATTATGACTTGTATCACTAAAACATTATTACTATGACTAGTATCACTAAAGCATTATCACTAAGACTAGTATCACTAATGCATTATTACTATGACTTGTATCACTAAAGCATTATTACTATGACTTGTATCACTGAAGCATTATAACTATGATTTTTATCACTAAAGCATTATCACTATGACTTGTATCACTAAAGCATTATCACTATGACTTGTATCACTAAAGCATTATCACTATTTTTTTAAAATAATCGTCTTACCCGAAGCAAGGCAGTACTGCCACTGGTGCGCAGTGGGTTACATAATAGGAGAGCGAAGAGAGAGAGAAGAACAAGTCATAGTAGGTATCAGAAAATGGGTAAGAGAAGGATGGGGACACTGATGTAAAGACTACGGTGTGAGAAGAAAGTGTAAACTGAGAGGAAGGATGGGAGACAAGAAGACAAGAGATGACGGTTGACGTTGTATTTAAACTAGAGTAGCAATCAAGGGAAACAAAATACGGAGAGGAGTTCCACAGGCAGGAAGTGCGAGAAAAGAAACTGTTGAAATAGACGTTATGGTTACACTTGATTGTTTTCCCAGTAAAAGGTTAGGATCTAGTCTAGTAGCTCGAACAAATTCGTGTAGAGGGGACACCAAGGAGCTAAGCTCGTTGGCGTAGAATCTGTGAAAGCATTTTTAGAAGAGACAGACGAAAGCCACATCTCGTCGGCGAGATAAAGATTGGAGTCTAGCCGCCAGGTCAGGATCGACTACATCGCAGATTCTTTTTGGATTTTGAGAACCCCGAGATAAAAGCAGAGGCACTCGAACAGATATGACAGTAATAATCAATGTAGAAGAGAAAGACATCCGGGCTCGACATAGGGATCCGCACTTCCTAGCCGTAGGTTTAGCTATTAAATTAAAGTAGTTGTTTCACTTCAGGTCAGCTGAGAGAGTTAAGCCGAAGAGGAGCAGTGTATTGTTTCAGGAAGACTAGCGTGATCCATGCTGATGGCGGGTAGGATAGATCGTCTATGGTGGTTAAAGAATATCAGCTTCGTTTCAGAATTATAATATAGATTCTTATATAATAGCCAACATCTACGCCACTTTTGGGGTACATTGTATATGGCAATATGACTAGTGGGATTTATTGGAAATTCTCTAATAGAGTCGAGCATCAGACCCCCTTACTGATACGGTAATGCTATAGGCTCTCTCTTCCTAGTCTTTACTACCCTTTCGTTTGGCAAAGTCAAGAGAAAGGCTGAGGAAAGTAGCGTTTAAAAAGATAGAGGGGAAAAGCTCGTATAGAGAGTAAGAGTCGTAACGGACGGACTAATTAAATAACTAACTAAGGAGGGAACAAGCGGAATTATAATATAGATTCTTATATAATAGCCAACATCTACAACACTTTTCGGGTACATTGTATAAGGCAATATGAATAGTGGGATTTATTGGAAATTCTCTAATAAATAGAGTCGGGCATTACGCCCCCTTTTTTGCTTTCTCACCGTCACTCTCTCGCCTTAAGTACCTTCACGACTCGACTGCGTTTTCCTTTACAGGGATGTATGGAATTTAAAAGCTGCATGTGACTATATGTTATTTGAGTGTTTGTTCACATATTTAAATAAAAAGCTTAGAAAATTGCTGGTTTCTATTAAGGACTGTTTATTCTCTTTTTATATCTAAACTGAATTAAAACAAAGTTCTTAACCCTGGAACACTAACCATAAATTAAAGTTACACGACTACTAACCATGGGTTAGGGTTAGATGATTTAAAAACATCAAAAATTATTAAATATAAATCTTTATTTGATATATTTTTACATGCAGGCACTTCAACATCTTTAATTTGAGTTAACATTAATAGGAACTGAATAATATATAATTTAGATAAGAAAATCAGGTACTGAAAATTTAATTAAATTGTAATTAAAATGGCGTCGTTTGCGCTGGGTACTATATACCCATGCTTAATGTTCTCGGGAGAGGTCTCTTGGGTATGCCTCTTTTCCTTTTGGGCCAGGATTTAAGTGAGTATAAGCGCCGTATTAATAGTCGAGCTGAAGTCAGCCTTGCACAGAGTTAGAACAACCGAAGAAAAAGTTTGACTTACTTCCTAGGTAGAGGTTTCGTTGGAAAGTGGAAAGAGAGAGTCAGTTGTCAGTGAACTGGGAAAACTAACGTGTCTCAACTGAAGCATCTATTTTCTGCGTACTGTTACATCTTGGAGAAGAGAGAGAGAGAGAGAGAGAGATTTAAGCAAGAAAATGGTTGTCTTTTTTACAGACTTAACCATTGCCGCCTCACGGAGTTTTACGAAAAGTGAAGTGATCATATTTCCACTTCCTTGACTTGACTTCCTTATGGAAAAATGGATTTCTCATTGTTTTTATTATTCATTATTATTTTATTTGTTAATTTTATTTCACTTTCTCACAGATGCCAAGGGCGATTATCTCACCATGTGTAAAGAGGAATCCACGATGTTCACGTGACGACTGGTGAGTGACGACAGTTCGCGGGCTGACGAACACGAGTTGTGATGCGGACAGCTAAGAAGATAGAAGCTATAAGCCTAGAGCTTGGAGTGCACAAATGGATAACAGCCTTTCAATTTTACATTTATTTATTTATTGCCGTCCATATTTTTCTATTTTATTCATATATTATAGTTTCGGTCTGTAAGTGACAGGTGACAGGTATATATATATATATATATATATATATATATATATATATATATATATATATATTAATACAGGTTTCATTGAATAATATAGACAAGTTCTGTCTATTTTGTGTAAGATCCTTTCGTAATGGCTTAAGTAAGCCGAAAGCTCAGACCTGATAAAAAAATCAAGAATTACTGCGAGTTCTTGTCGTCTTTTCATGACAACACTATCAAGCCAATCAGATCATACGAAAGGATGTTACACAAAATAAATAGACAGACCTTGTCTATATTATTCAATGAAACCTGTATTAATGAAAAAATGCTGCCAAAATACACACAATATATATATATATATATATATATATATATATATATATATATATATATCACATTGATAACAATGGCTATATCTCATACCTTTCTGTCATATTCTCGTCTGTTCTTCCGATACTTTAAGTAGTTATTATATCACGGATATACTAATGTCTATAGGTGGGTCACCGGAAATATTATATCTTTCCAAGTGCCTACAGGAGTTAAATCATTAGTCAGAATCAAGAAAAAATACTTGTAATAAGAGTATTTACCTAAGCACCCACGGGGAAGACACAAAGTTGAGTTTTATAGAGTATTTAAAGGCAATACCGTGGAAACATTGACCAACTCCCTTTAGACTTCCTCCTTTTGGGACGCCTAAGGTGTGGAGAATGTGCGTTGTAGCGCAGTGGATATCGACTCGGAACTAGAAATCGGGAAGCTGAGTTCGAATTCCAGTTGAATTCCTTGCATTCACTTACGCGCAAATACCCTTGGGAAAGGCATTAATCCGTCTCTTCCCTCCAGTTATGGGTTAAATAATAGGACAGATTGGGTTCTATAGCCTTAATCGGCAACCAGTCTACCGCAGAAAGCAATGGCAACCTACTGCGGGATAATCTTCTGCCCAGTCAGTCATGTCTCTTTCGAGACATGATCGCCCACAGTGTATATCACATATGGCACTTAACTGACTGAAGGTGTCGAGTAATGAACCTAAACCCCCACCCCGAAGGAGTTATAATGTCTGCATGGAACACCTACTGGAGCTTGACTCTGATAATTAGTAAAATTCTATAATCAGATATTTACTGATATCAATCTTAGATCAGGCAACGTGTTATTTCTTATTTGTCAGTCAGTTAAGTGCCATACGAGACATGACTGACCGGACAGAAGATGTTCCCGTAGTAGGTTGCCAGAATTCAATCTGTCCTTCTATTTAACCCTTAGCTGAAGGGAAGAAACGGATTACATCTTTCGCAAAGGTATTTGCGCGTAAGTAACTGCCATGAATTCAACTGGAATTCGAACTCGATTTCTTGTTCCGAGCCGATATCCTCAAGCAAGTGTTGGTGATCACCCCTTTACTGCACAATAAATGGACTTGTCTAAGGTGTATATATAATCCTGCCTAGAGAGAACGAGGGATGGTCACAGTGAGTGTTAGAGAGAGTGTGTAGCAGGAGTTGAGTAGTTGGACCGCCGCTTAGTAGGTCAGTAAGAATATAGACTTAATGTGCGTTTGTGGTCCAGTGAATATTGGCTCGGAACGAGAAATCGGAAAGCTGAGTTCGAATTCCAGTTGAATTCGTTGCATTCACTTACGCACAAATTCCCTTGGGAAAGGTATTAATCCATCTCTTCCCCCCAGTTATGGGTTAAATAACAGGACAGATTGGGTTCTATAGCCTTGGCTGTCAACCAGTGGGATACTTTTCTTCTGCCCAGTCAGTCATGTCTCCTTCGAGACATGATCGCCCAAGCGTGTATCATGCATGGCACTTAACTGACTGACTGACCTGGACTTCTTCTTTGCAAAATTGTATATTTTGATTCCAACTAACAGTAGTCCTGCATTTCCTAACCCGTGTACCAGGTTGTATATATTTTGTTCAGTATAACTTACTTTTTATCTCTCCATATCTGCTTTTGTGATTGTTATTTTGTATAGACTCTAAAGAAGAATCCACAACAGTAAGTGTTACTCTTTTCATGATGGTCATACTAATACTCTTTTTATCGATCAATTTTTGGATGCTACTTTATTGGGTAGCTAAGAATATAGATATTGCACAGTATCACTAATTAGAACATCTAAAATCATACCGGAAGAGATAGTTTTTTACGTGCTGTGGCTATGTTCTACCACACATACCTTAAGACATCTCACAAACACTGTCCTCTTAAACCATTGGTCGAATTACAAAAGTCAAATGAAGATAGACGTGGCTGTTCTAAGAAAAATATATAAAGCTGTTATTGATAAGTGATTTTTTTTTTAGTGATAAATTAATCAGCTGATAAAAAGGCAAAGTGAATCTAGAGATAATATTTTATGTGAAAATTGAAGAAGATTTTCTTTATCCTGGAAAAGTTATTTAAAGATATTCAATCACTTTCATTCATGTTTGTATGACCCTATTAATTATTATAGGTGTGCTTACGTCTACAAATTATTTCTGTTCTTTCATTCAGTAATTTCATTTGTTCTAGGAACAACATAATGGTTAAATTTGTTCCTGGAACTATCTGCATACATCTTCACCGTTGTATGGTTTGGCTATTTTCACGATACTATAAGTTATACCAGAGTTTTCAATTTTTTAATATTAATTTCAACAGGTGGCTAGCCAGTTTTGTACAGTTTTTGAGGTTTTCCAGTTTAAATGTAGACTTGTAATTATTCCATCTCTTTTTAAAAGTACTTTTTGTATATTTTTCTTTGTCCATCTTTGTCATGTAGATCTGCTTTGTAAATAACCTCTTGTGTTTTACAAAGTCCGTTAAGTGGGCATTTGTTTTGTCCGTACAGTTAAATTCTTTGTCCGTGATGTTATTTTGTACGTTATTATTTGGGTTTTGTTTTTGTATTTAATTTAAAAAAAAATTAATACAAAGCTACAATATATCTGTAATAAGAAATGTCGGTAAATTTTTGTTTTGTTCCCCGAAGGCCTTTACCCCTTCAAAACTTTCTAAAATATCCTTAAATCCGTGCGAATGTACATGTTGGACTCAAATCGATAATTGTTTATTGAAGAAACCTACCTTTCTTTCATGGTATACATTGGACTATATCTCACCCCTTTCTCCCGTTGTCATCACTGATTCACCGTTGATGAATTAAAGCGTAGGTTTCTTTTTTTCGGTTGATTTTCTCCATTTGAGCAATTACTCTGCGAATTGTTCGGTTTCGGAACTCATTTTGCGCGTAGGAACCAAAAAAGGACGAAACATGGTAAAACTACGCGCGAATTCAGTCAGCAGTGAAAAACATTTTTGAACCGTAGACAACAAGGTCCATATTTTTCTGCTCGATAAAATGAAAAAAAGGTATTTATCTTCAATAGACAATTACCGATTTGAGTTCAGCATATACATTTGCACAGAAATACAGATGTTTTTGAAAGATTTGAAGTGGGTAAAGGCCTTCGGGGAACAAAACCAAAATTTACCGGAATATCAATATTGTCCGTAGTGTCTATTGTCTTAAGCGTTTCCGTTCACTTATTCAGCCACTGATTGTTTTGTTACGTAATGTTCATTTCTTGTCACGCTTTCAGTTTTTGATGTACGTCTTGCGATACCTAAATAGTACTAGCGTTTATTTCAAGCTGTGCGTATATATATATATATATTTACGCTCTCACACCCTGATTGAGCACTCTGGAAAAATAGTAGACTTTGATAAACAGTAGCTATTCTGGTATGTACGCATCGCTCATTCAGTGAAATGAATTAGAGCGTTCTAGCTTTTGGGCGCGTATAATGATATGCGCTAAAACGTCTGCCTACTTCCACCGAACGGCCATAGCCCAGGGGTAGAGTCTGATGAGCTGTGATACGGCGAAACAGATCTATCTGCGGATGACAATATATATATATAGTAGCTACTCCGGAATTTACGCACCGCTCATTCGATAATGAATTGGAGCACGCTAGCTATTGAGCGTGTTTATATGCGCTAAAAATCCTGCCTTCCTTTACCGGTCGCTCGTGGCCTAGGGGTAGAATCGCCGACTGACGCCGATTCGGTCGGGTTTCAATCCTGGGTTAGGAAGCGACCGGAGTCTAAACTGACGAGCAGTAATACATCGAAACAGATCTGTCTTCGGATGAGTATATATTGTGTGTATTTTGGCAGCATTTTTTCATTAATACAGGTTTCGTTGAATAATATAGACACGTTTTGTCTATTTATTTTATGCAGGTTCTTTTCGTATAGTCTGATAAGCCTGTTAGTGCTATCGTTAAAAGACGACAAGAAATCGCAGTAATTGTTGATTATTTTATCAGGTCTGAGCTATCACTGTCTTCGGCCACCCGCCACGTCAAAAATGGACTTGTCTCTTTGTATAATTATCTTTGTTTAATTCTAATTTGTCAATAACTTAAATGTTCTATGTTCACTATATGTTAAATGTTCACTCTTTGATAATGGCTTATGTAAGCCGAAAGTTCAGACCTGATAAAAAAAATCAATAATTACTGCGATTCCTTGTCGTCTTTTTACGATAGCACTATCAAGCTTATCAGACTATACGAAAGGATCCTGCATAAAATAAATGTGTGTGTGTGTGTGTGTGTGTGTGTGAGAGAGAGAGAGAGAGAGAGAGAAAATGATGATGATCTCGGAAAGAGAGTGAGAATACTTGGGAACATCAAGAAATGAATAATAAAATAATCTGTCAACGTTACAGCTCATTTCTTACATCTTTCAATTATAATACGCGAAAATTATCGGTGAGTATGAACGGATTTTATTAAAAATAAGCGGATATTATGTTTGCAATTTATTCACATATCTAAAAAAATTTGCTCCCTAAATACACAATATATATATATATATATATATATATATATATATATAACCAAATCTAAAATGTCAACCAAACTCACTACCATTAATTTCAAAAAGAAATTTTACGACCATGCTTCGTCTTTAGATTGAAGAATCATAGAATTGTCAGCAAACTTTCTGATTGTGTCTGATAGTACAGAAAGAGGAATGGCAGAAGCCCTTGTGTGAGGTGGGACATATTAAAGAGGGTCAAAACTGGCAGTATTGGTGGTATTTGATGCAGGCAGTGCTATGAAAAAAGCTGACCATTGCAACATATCCCGATAAAGGTGCATGCTGCATGTGAAGATGGAAATTATGACAAAATTCAGACTTTTAAGAAAGTATGGTTTGGATAACTATAAGCTCGACTGAGCTTATTTTTTTGCTTTTTTTTTACGATGAGGAAATGTGCGTAGGGATAGGGGAACATCTCGTCTCCTCTTTTGTTCTTTCATCCTCTTACCTCCTGTGTTCGATTATATTAGAGTTTTTCTTCTATTTGCCAGAGGAAACTTCACGGTTGAAACCCAGATAGCGAGGTTGGTTGGCATTTTAGTCTATGATTAGATACATAGGTTCTACATATTCAATCTTAACTTCTGTATTGAGCACTTCTTTGTTGTTAATACTTAAGGAGAGGCAGTTTTCTGCCTTCTTTATATATATATATATATATATATATATATATATATATATATATATATATACTGTTAAATATAACAGACAATGAATGTCTATTATGTTTGATCATGAACCGTTCTAAATATCGTATTTGGCTTCAATTTCAGGTGAAAAAAAGACAAACATTGTCCAACATTTGGATAATTTTTTATGCTGCTTCTAAGATTTCGGCTCACATGAGCCATCTTCAGAGAGGTTACAGGGGCGTTAACATAAAGACATTCAAAGATGATTTAACTCGTGCTTACATGAAACATTGTTAAGCAACGATAACAGTCACTGAATAGCAGAAACAGTTCGAAAATTTGTAATGTGGTTCTATGACGTCACACTGCGTGAGAGACCGAAATGTTAACAGAACCATATATCTAAATGCAATGTAATGTGTTATGGCCAATTTGAAATGTGATTTTATGAAGTGTGTGTTGTTTTGATTTCATGTAAATGGCGTCCAATATCTGAAGATTCTTTTTATTGTGTATATAAGTGGGTATTATTGTGTTATCGACTAAAATCTGTCTACAATTAATGACCTTAACAGTAACCAAGTAGGCATCTATGCAGTTGACACCACCATTTACTAACGTCTCAATAATTGAATCCCTTCAGGCTCTGTCATAGGTCCACTGCTTTTTATGATATTCATCAATGATCTTCCTGCTGTAATCAGTTCAGAAGTAGGCATCTCTGCAGATGACACCACCATTTACTCCTGTTTTAACAAGTGAGTCCCTTAAGGCTCTATCCTAGGTCTTACGCCTTTTCTCATCTTCGTCCATGACCTTCCTGCTGTAATCTGTTCCCAAGTAGCATCTATGCAGATGACACCACCATTTACTCCCGTCTTAATAAGTGAGTCCCTTAAGGCTCTATCCTAGGTCTTACGCCTTTTCTCATCTCTCGTCCATGATCTTCCTGCTGTAATCAGTAACCAATTAGGCATTTATGCAGATAACACTACCAGTTAGTCACCACAAAATACGAATTCTGCTAAGGCTGTCAAAATAAATCTGGCTGCTGTTCATGAAACGGACCTCCAATAAAAGTTTAACTGGAGAAACAAATGACTTGTATATTTTAATGCCTCAAACAAAACTGCTCTACTTTAGCCACCATAGACACACTTTTCTTTAGAGCAACATATTGTACCTCTTTGATACCTCCTACATCGAATCTATAGCCGCATCTACTGCTAGGACGGTTGGGTCACTGTGTCGGCTCAGAAACAAGTTCTTCTCAGAATCCATCTGGCATATTTATAAATCTACAATACAGCTACTTCTACTCGAACAGTTACTTTTCTAGCACTTTTTATGAATTTCCTTCTACAAAAATTTTAAATGCAGTGTTAATTGTTTTCTTCTATCTTCTTGAATCCTGTTCAACTTTTATCATTTCCTCAATCCCACAGTTTTTTTTCTCTCACTATAAACCCTTGCACACTAGTAGCAGTACCACGTTCTTTGAGTTGAAATGATTTTAAAAAAAGACTTTGTTGTGGGTCTTACAGTCAAGAACAAGAGTAAAACTTTGTAAGACAAATAGGCAATAGAAGGAAAGGAAATAAACGAACATTTCCTAGCTTCGGCAGCTTGTGAAGATATAATGACATTTTCTGTTATGACATATACCGAAAAAATTAGAGAATTTGATTTTGTCAAAATTTTAGAAATAATAAATTAAGTTTAAGACCTAAAAAAACTTGTCATCGCGCAAAGAACCAAATTTATGTTCATTAAACAAAAAAAGATGAATCAATTATACAATATCCTGACAGTTTAAGCAAATTTGAGAAACTTGTAACTCAAGATTTGAATATAAGAGAATAATTGATTCAATTAGAGTTGAATGAAGGTATGGATGGTATATCTCATAAATATAAGATATTGAAACTATTTGAATTGAATAACTTTTCTTTAACTAGAAGTGCGCAAGTTATACAACAGGTGGACTTGTTTAACTCTACGGGGATCAATGTTGAAACGTAAGGTATAAAAAGGTGTTATGGGAAAACACACCTCTTCCTCAGATAATGGACTCTCCCTCTATATTTATAAGAGTTAACAGGGGGTTCTTGGGCAGTTCATAGGAGTTCTTTAGACGTCTATTGGAGTTCAGAAGAACTACTAGGCAGTTGATATTAGTCGACAGTTAGCCGAATACTAAGGAGTCAGTTTTCAGTGGAAGATTACAAAGCTCCTAACATTTTGGGTAAGTTAAGTCGATTAGCAACCGACATAGCACGATTATAACCTTCAGGAAAAGGGGACACAAGAAATGGAGATATTGTAAGTATGATCATAAAATTGAAAGAAAAATTCGAATTCATCTTTTTTTTATAATCGTATCGCCACAAGCAAGGCATTATACTGCCAATGTTGTGCAGTGGGTTACATAGGTAGTGACCAGGCTCAACGTTTCCTAACTTCGGTGATCGGACGAGAACCGATGTATTCAACGTGATATGACCGTAAACATTTTGTCAAAAATGACATGAAGAGATTGGTTTAGACGAGTCAAAAATAATGATATTGATGTTGAAATTAACGAACACTCTGGCACACTGAAAAAGATTGAATACGAATATTTGGAGGCGTTACTCCATGAAAATTCCTGTCAGTCTCAAGCTGAACTTGCAAAATAATCAGAAGTTCATCACACAGTCAGTCAGTTGAGTGCCATACGTGATACACGCTTTGGGTGATCATGTCTCGAAAGAGACATGACTGACTGGTCAGAAGATTATCCCGCAGCAGGTTGCCATTGCTTTCTACGGTAGACTGGTTGACAGCCAAGTCTATAGAACCCAATCTGTTCTGTTATTTAACCCATGGAGGGAAGATACGGATTAATGCCTTTCCCAAGGGTATTTGTACGTAAGTGAATGCAACGAATTCAACTAGAATTCAAACTCAACTCCCCGATTTCTTGTTCTGAGTCGATATCTACTGCACCACAACGCACATCCGCACAGTTTTGAAACGTCTGAAATCATTAAGAATGACAAGACAAGATCGTTTGGTGTTGTACGTGCTGAAGCCGAGAGACGTCGAACGGCGTCTTGGCACACGTGAACAGCTGTTTTAACAGCAGAAAAGGAAAGATTTGTTTGCAACGTATCGTGACCGACGATGAAAAGTGATACACTACGGGAACCCTAAGCCTAGAAGATTGTGAGCTAAGTTGGGCCATCCATTAACATCAGCGGCAAAGCCGAATATCCATGGTTGGAAGCTTCTGCTCTGCATTTGGTTGTATCAGCTGGGTGGAGTTTATTATGAGATGCTCAAACAGATAGAAAGCATCACAGGGGAGCGTTATCGTTTACAGTTGATGCGTCTGAGCCGAGTATTGAAGAAAAAGTAGCCGTAATACGAGAAGAGACAAGACAAAGTGATTTTGAAATAGGACAACTCTAGGCCACATGTTGCAAAATCCTAGCTAGAAAGGCTAAATGAGAAGTCCTACCGCACCCACCGTAATCAGAAGAAATTTGCCCGATCAGATTATTATTTGTTCCGATCGATGGCACATGGCCTTATTGAGCAGCGCTTTCATTCTCATGAAGATGCGAAAGATGGGTCGACTCGTGGTTAGCAAGAAAAGACGTGTCGTTTTTGTGACGTGGAATTCCAATGCTGCCAGAAAGATTGTAAAAAACAGTGTCTAACGATTGAAAATACTTCCAGTGATATGTTTCTTACTATTTTTGCAAATAAATCATTACTTTTCATGAAAAATCATCAATAATTTATACAAGGTCCTAATATTATGTGCATTTAGTTGGTAAATTATATAAAAACGTATTGCTAGTATTTTTACTATAAAATGTAATTTTTACTTTCATAATATTTTGGTTTTGCTTGGGAAATTAAATATTTTTCCATAACTGGGATCCTAACATATGCTATCACCTTGAATCAGAGTGAACCTAAAAACAACAGCAATTAAGATTGTTCACCTTCAAATCTCCCATTTCCGTATTAATAGACCTTGCTGCCAGATCGTCACACCCATGACGTTCTGTAGAAGAACAGGATAAAACGAATGAAACGTTGTTATAAAAACAACAAATATTAGCACAAGTCTGCATAAAATTAGTGCAAATAATTATGATTTTGAAAGAAATTTAAAAAAGCTGAAAACAAAAAAAAAAAATTAAAAAAATATTCACTTTTGGAAACCGTCTAATTATCTAAAAGAAATAAACAAAATATTAATCTATATAATTATAACATAATTAACATATATAATCGACATATATAATCTATATAACAATATATATAATTAACATAGATATATATAATTAACATATATAATCTATATAACAATATATATAATTAACATATATATATAATTAACATATATAATCTATATAACAATATATATAATTAACATATATATATAATTAACATATATAATCTATATAACAATATATATAATTAACATATATAATCTATATAACAATATATATAATTAACATATATATATAATTAACATATATAATCTATATAACAATATATATAATTAACATATATATATAATTAACATATATAATCTATATAACAATATATATAATTAACATATATATATAATTAACATATATAATCTATATAACAATATATATAATTAACATATATATATAATTAACATATATAATCTATATAATTGTACTTAATGGGTAGTTAACTAATATTGAAAGAAATGTAATTAATATTGAAGAAATATATTTTTTTTTGGTGTGGACCAATATTTTGATTTTGTCACCAATCTCTTTCTCTATATATAGCAGGAGAACCAGAGAAGATGTTACAGAAATATTCAAAGCAAATATAAACGGTAGAATTATAAATATATCAGATAGATTATAACGCGAAAAATTTTCAATCACGACACAGGGAATCAACTTTCCTAGCAGCAGGTCTATCAATTGTTTCGATTAATTTTTTAATGTTTAAATGTGAAGTTTAAAATCCGAAATTCATTGTTAATTTGCACTCTGTATTGATCTCCTGACATCAATGTGATTATTCAATAAGAAAAAACCTCGATATAAAAATTTTGATATTTTGACTTATTCATAAAAAAAAATCAATCAATTTGTCCCTCATCAGAATTCCAGATTAAAACAAATAATAACAAAAAAAAACAAAACAAAAAGAAACATTATTTGCGCGCAATTAACTTCTGTATATGCTTCAAAGAAATAACTATGCATTTACGTTGACTTTGCAGAAAATGATTTGAATATTAAACTAAGCATTCAAGCTTTAAAAAAATCTTTAACAAAAACCGTAGATTATTTGGAAAAATCAGACGTTCGTATGAAATTGAAGAAGGAGCTTGGAATCGTTTTTGCCATTTTCATGAAGAAATATAAAAGTCGGGCGTTTTCATATTTATTTTCCCTTTCGTATTTTTTACCTTTTTAAACTAAGACAATTTTTAAATGTGCGTTGGGGTGCAGTGGATATCGGCTCGGAATGAGAAATCGGAGAGCCGAGTTCGAATTCCAGTTGAATTCCTTGCATTCACTTACGCGCAAATACCCTTGGGAAAGGTATTAATCCGTTTCTTCCTTCCATTTATGGGTTAAATAACAGGACAGATTGGGTTCGATAGCCTTGGTCAACAACCAGTCTACTGTAGAAAGCAATGGCAACCTACTGCGGGATACCGTTCTGCCCAGTCAGTCATGTCTGTTTCGAGACATGATCGCCAAAGCGGGTATCACGTATGGCATTTAACCGACTGACTGAATATAAAATCATGAAATCATGAAATCATGATTGAGGTTTCTACTGGGCATAAGTGGGGGATCAGTTTTATATTGTTATGAAGTAATAAACTGATCCCCACTAATTATACGTAACAGTATAATACATATTTTCCCCCTCAAGCTATAAGTCAAATAACAGGACAGAGTGGGTTCTATAGCCTTGGTCGGCAACCAGACTACCGCAGAAAGCAATGGCAACCTACTGCGGGATACAGTTCTGCCCAGTCAGTCATGTCTGTTTCGAGACATGATCGCCCAAACGTGTATCACGTATGGCACTTAACTGACTGAATGTTTAAATATGTTTTTGAATAAATTACTTTTTCACAAGATTTTTCTATCTCAGTAAACCAACTGTGTTATAATATCTGCTTAATAATTTTTTAAATAAATGTTTCAATAATTAACAAACCTTTTATGCATAAGTCTTTTTTTACTTCATATAGTTAAATAAAAAGAATATATTACTTTCGCTAATTGAAATAGCAGTGAATTTTTTAAGAATGTGTGTTTTATGTGATAAAAAAATGTCATAGTCTGTCACTTACCAACATGGTTTAGGATACCTTATTCCCAGCATTGTATATCATTAAAATGAAGTAAAGTTGAAATAATAACAAATTTTATAAGTTGAATTATAATGTAAAGGGGGTTTGTCACCAAGCAAACACCTTGCATTGACCAGAATACCACCAGAAGCACCTTCCGAAATTGATGCAGGACTGTGATTCTTGATGTAATAGACCCATGAGCTATCCCGATCGAATAAGGAAAAATAAATTAGAATCCTATGTTGCGTAGGAGCTTATGATTAAATATTAGCACACATCTCCACATGTGAATTGTCGGGTCGATAAAATGACGTGAGATTTTGCCACAAATTCTGTGTTTACACTGATCGTATTAAGCGTCTTTCTCCCTCCCCCAACACCTTTCACCTGTATTTCGCTTTTGCATGAGGGAGAAAAAAGTAAACTTATCCATTCGTTATCAACAGGCAAAAGCCAGTCAAGTGAGAGCGATAGAAAAACTTAAATGGTGAATAATATTTTATTATTTCTCATTTACTCTGTGTGTGTGTGTGTGTGTGTGTGTGTGTGTAAGCGCAAAAGAGAAAGAAAGAGTGAAGTGAGAAGATTGAATAAAACAGCACGAAAACAACTGGTAGACAGAAATTAAATATATAAACTTTTTTATAAATGGAATTTTGTCTGTATGTGTATGTGTATGTGTGTGTGTCTGTGTGTGTGTGTGTGTCCGTTACTTATAGACTCCGAAACGGCTGAACCGATTTTCTTGAAAATTTACACAGTTGTACTATAAGCGTCTGCGAGTGTTCATAGGTAGGTTTTGTGTGGAGGTACCCCCGATAAATATCGAAAATCGATAATCGAAAAAATTGGTTTATAGAAGGAATTATCCGATTTTAATCAAATTTGATACACTCATAGACAAAGACATAAGAAACGATATTCAGAAGTTTCAAGGTTGCAGTTCTTACAATAGTGCAGAAAATCGATAATAAAAATATATATATGAAAGGCAAGATGTTTGTGTGTGTGCCTGTTTATCTGCCTGTATGTCTGTATTTTTTCAGCCCTTTTATTTTAGTTTTTGCTTCAGGTTTGGCTCTAAGTAGATATAATTGTAGTTCTTAGTCTCAGCCATGATACCATTTACTCAGAGGACTCAAAATTCAGTTTGCGACGAAAAAAACTTATTTGATATCGATACGAGGAAATCAAAATTTGACTTACATCCATTCATTTTTCTTTCATTCTACAGTTTCTCTTTAACTAGAAACAACTATTGCTTTTTAGTCTTATTGCTTTTTAGTATTTTGTGCCAACGTCTAAAGAGTTTGAGCTCCAGGATCATGGATTAGATTTAAAGCTTTCATTACACCCGAGCAACGCCGGGCTATACTGCTAGTCTATATATGTAGATGTTCGTGTGTGTGTGTCTGTTTATGTGCCTGTAGTCTGAATTTTTTCAGCCCTTTTATTTTAGTTTTGGCTTCGGGTTTGGCTCTAACTAGATATAATTGTAGTTCTTAGTCTCAGCCATGATACCATTGACTCAGAGGACTTATTTAGCCTTTTAAAATTCAGTTTACGAGAAAAAAAACTTATTTGATATCGATAGCAGGAAATCAAAATTTGACTTACATCCATTCATTTTGCTTTCAGTCAACTGTTTCGCTTTAACTGGAAACAACTATTGTTTTTTAGTCTTTCGTGCTAACGTCCAAAGAGTCTGATCTCCAGGATCATGGATTAGTTTTAAAGCTTTCATTACACTCGAGCAACGACGAGCTATACTGCTAGTAAATATTAAATATAAATATTTGTATATTAAATAGTCAGTTAACTATCCAGAAGCAAGTGGCTGTGTCTAGCCACACTGATGAGTTGTGATACAGCGAAACAGGCTTGTATGTGGATGATTAATTTATTATGCTCTCATTACGATTGAGCTCTCTAGATAAGAAAATTTGAAAAAGTTTCCACTTCTGCGATATATGCGTGACTCTTGAGAAATTAATTGAGTTCTTTCGGTGACTGGCGGAGTTTCGATCCCGGCCAGTAGCAAGTGGATGTGTCTAGCCACACTGATGAGCTGCTGTGATACTGCGAAAGAGGGTTGTATGTGGATGACTAATATATATATATATATATATATATATATATATATATATATATATTAATCATATCACCCCGAGCAAGGCGGTAACGCCACTGATGTGCAGGGGGCTACGTAAGAGTAAAAAGATTGGAAAAAATAAAGCCAGAAGCCACATCCTAAACAGGGAACAAGTGATGAGCCTCTTCATCTGTTCAATATACGTGGGTGGAGTGTGAACCGGGCGATAGTTTAATCTATCTACTCCAGTTGAAAAAAAAAAAAGAAAAAAAGTGTGAAAAGATTGAAAAAGAGAAATCCGGAAATCACATCCTAAACAGGGAACAAGGGATGAGCCTTTTTACCTGTTCAATAGTTGTGGGTGGATTGTGAACCGGGCGATAGTTTAGTCTGCAAGGAACGAAGAAAAAAGTGACAACGTTCAAAACATTAATTTAAAACAGTGCTTGATATATAATTGACCTGTGAATATTTCTTGTAAATTTTACTTCAGAACTTGTACACATTAGTATCTACTACAAAATGTACATATTGTTTCGACATTGAAATGAAAATGTCTCATCAGGTAGTGTGCAAAAAATGGAAATTCTTTTTTTTTTATATTTGGCGAAATGTAAGATGAAGGTGGGTTGGGAGATGGGAAAATAGATGGTTGTAAGTTGTTCCTCTTCCCTCTTTTCGTTCGAATTCTAACTGACAACTTGCAACCAACCCTATTTCCCCATCTCCTAATCCACCTGCATGTCATACACAAATCATCAAATATAAGATAAACAATTTTCATTCCTTTTCACAATACCTGATGCGACATTGTCATTTCAATGTCACAACTAGATGTACACTTCGGAGCAGATAATAATTTGTACATGTTCTAAACTAAAATTAATAATATATATATATATATATAGATTTTACAATTTAATTTAAAAACATTGTAACAACCATTACAGTATATATATATATATATAGTCATCCGCAGACAGATCTGTTTCGCCGTATCACAGCTCATCAGTATGGTTAGACTCCGATTGCTTTTTTACCCAGGATTGAAACCCAACCGAAATGGCGTCAGTCGGCGACTCTACTTCTGGGCTATAGTTGCTCGGTTGAAGTAGGAAGACTTTTTAGCGCATATCATTATACGCGCCCAATAGCTAGCGCGCTCTAATTCATTTCACTGAATGAGCGATGCTTACATATATAGTAACATGAGTAATAGTTACTAATGGAAGTATATTTTCAAATTAGATATTTACTTTATAAAGTAGATAATAAATATATGGTAATTGTTATTTAATCATTTTTCATAATTTATTATTAAAACGCCACGATCATGCATTAAAATATAGTTAATTTATTTTGTCATAAATAGATAAGGTGATTTAAAAAAATAAATAAATATATAAAAATCAAGAACTAAACACAAGGTCATTCAATGAGAACAATTAAGTGGGTTGGAAGGTTAATAGATCTCAAATGTGTGCGTGTGATTGACTTGCTAGACGGTCGTGTATCGAAGTTTTCACCATTGAAATACAGACATGTCAACATTTGAAACGGAAGAAGTAAAAAATAAATAAAAGGAGAAAAATAAGAACAATAAGAGAGAAAAAGGGATTTAAATTTTAGAAAAGCTAAAAATAAATAAATGAAAAAAAAATCAAAACTAAAAGATTGGTTGTTGTTGTTTTATGGCATATCAACCTTGGCACGTCATTTTTTGTCAACTAAATTTTTATTTATTCATTTATTTATTGCTTGTAATACCTTTTTCTTTCAACAATTTATAAGTGTTTTTATATAAGTTTGCGTCTAGTAATACTTTTTTTATTTTCGAGTACCAAGATTCCTTTTTAAGGGCAGAGTCCCCAAGACCTATCCTGTTATTTAACCCATAACTGGTGGGAAGGGACGGATTAATACCTTTCCCAAGGGTACCAGTGCTTAAGTGAATGCAGGGGATTCAACTGGAATTCGAAGTCGGCTCACCGATATCCACTGCACATCCGTCACTTAACGCTTACAGCACCTGGTATTCCCAAGTGGTCACCGATCTAAGATAGTGACCAGGCTCAACGTTGCTTAACTTCGGTGATCGAGCAATAACCGGTGTATTCAACGTGATATGACCGTAAGCCTAAAGCAAAAAGAAAGACAATAATAAATTGAGATATTAAACTATTTACTTTCGGTGATTTGTTCACAAGTACAAATAAAATAATATAATAACATTAATTAAGAATTAATAGTTCAATAATCGAAAATTTTTAATTATCATTAGTACAAATAAAATATTACTAATTTAAAACAAATAGCCACTACTCTAAGCTAAATTTCTTGAGTAATAAAGAGATCTGTTCATAAGTACAATAAAGTAATAATAGTTATAAATTACCAGTTCAGTAAATTTAAAAATGATTAAAAATATTATCATAATTACAAATAAAACAATAATAGTAATTTAAAAAATATAGCCAGTTCAATACGCTATTTTTAACTTATAAGGGGATTTGTTCATAAATACAAATAAGATAATAAAGCTAATTAAAATTTCCCATTTAATAAGCTTATTTTAAAAAAAAATGTAAGTCGATTATTTCTGAAGTTCAAATAAAAGAAAAATAAATTGATAATAGTAATTAAAAGATTTCCAGTTCAATATTCTAAAATTATTTAAGTAATAAAATGAATAAAAAAATATTGAATAAATTTAAGATAATTTTAGATATATTTAAGTGTATGAAAGATTTTATGATTTCAGAAATTAGTTATTTCATTACGTTGGTTTAATAAGTCAGTTTTGGGGAATTTTATTATATTGATTTTATCATGTAAGCAAAGGAAACATATTTCATGTAAAGATTTGCATGTTTTAGCTTTAGTTAATATTTTCCATTTAACTGTAAGAGATTTATTTGCATCTTTCAATTGCCAGTAGTATTTATAGAGAGAAGTAGAAATACTATATGTTCTAGTATTGAAAGACAAGTTATGCTGGTAAAATCGAGACTTAAAATTATTCTTAGTACATCAGATATAATGTTTGATAATATTAAAATTTTTATTGGTAGTGATAGTAGCTTGGTATACAATGGAATCTGTAAGGCATTTGTTTTGCATAGGATATAAGTTAGGGTTAGGACAGTTGCAGGAGCTTGTGTTATTATCATTATTTATGATAAGTTGACTATAATTAATATTATAATCTTGTTTTAGAATTTGATTATTGTTTTGTTTTATATCATATCGAGATTGTCGGTGCAGATATAACTAAGTTTCAGTATATTTTTATGAAAAATTTTGCTAACTTGATTATTAGTTTGGAAGTTTTTTTGATAATCATATCGCTCCAAGCAAGGCAGTTAACTGCCACTAGTGCGCAGGGGGTTATATAGGAGGAAAGTTATGAGAAAGAATGAGAAGCTATGGGGTGTCAGTAAGTGGATAAGAGAAGGATGAAAACAGTTGAGAGTGGAGTAGATGGAAAAAGGAGCATGAGAGAGGGATGCAACTTAGATAGGAGATGGCTATTATTTTGACATTTAAATTCTTGGAGATTGTAGCTGTCGCAGAAGCAAATAAACGGAAGAGAATTCCACAGACGGGAATTACGAGAAAAGAAGCTGATAAGGTAGAATTTGCGTTTATATTTTATTGGTTTCAGAGTAAAAGGGTGAGACCTAGTTGCTAATCTTGTTGCTCGAGTAAATTCATATAGAGGTGGCACCAGTGAGCTATGTTCATCGGAGCAGAAGCCGTGAAAGTATTTGTAGAAGAGGCACAGGGAAGCCAAATTTGGCCGATAATAAAGTGACTGTCTGCCATGTTTTGAACTAGATTAAGGAATTTATTGCCTAACTTGGTAATAACCATTTGGTTAAATGGTGGTTTGCACCAAATTATATTCCTATTTCGATTATCTTTAGTATTATGTTTAATTTGTTTATGATGTTTAATTGTCTTTGAATTTATAACCGCTGTCTTTTAGAGCAATATTATAGTAATGGCTGATATAAAATGTCTTTAGTAGAGACAGGAGATGACTATTGACTTTACATTTAAATTCCAGGAGATTGTAACTGTCAGGTAAGCAAGTATGCGGAAGAGAATTCCGCAGACGATAAGTGCGAGAAAAGAAGCTGATGGAGTAGAATTTGCGTTTACAATTTATTGATTTCACAGTAAAAGTATGGGACCTAGTTGCTAATCTTGTCGATTGAGTAAATTTATATATAGGGGACACCAGTGAGCTAAGTTCATCTGAGCTGAAGCCGTGAAAATATTTGTAGAAGAAACACAAGTAAGCCACATTGCGCCGGTGAGAAAGTGACTGTATTCGTGATGCCAAGTCGGGATCTATCCCATTACAGATTCTCCGTTGGATTTTGTCAAGGTCCCCTAGGTGGATAGCAGGAGCACCCGACCAGTTATGGGAGCAGTCTTCAATGAACGGGCGGATGGTAGATATTAGCTTCTTTTATAGTTTAACACTGGCGATTCTATTTTTATAATATTGAAAAAATTAGTGATATTAAAACATATTTATGTTATAAATTCTCTCTCTCTGTCTCTCTCTCACTCTCTCTCTCTCTATATATATATATATATATATGCATGTTTCATTATGATGTTTAATTTTTTTTTAATTTATAACCGCTGTTTTTTAGAGCAATATTATAGTAATGGCTGATAGAAAATATCTTCAGTCGAGTAATTTTTGTTAATTCTGTGTTCAACTGAGCGTGGTATATGTTTAATAATGGATGATGGATGATTTGATTTAGGATGTATGCCGATATGATTAGCATTATGTTTTACAAATGATGAGTAAGTATTATTAACTAATCAAGTGTAACATCTAGAAGGTTAACATTTTAAGGTTGGCATTATTATTTTAATATTAAAGTTCTTCAGTATTCTATGCATGTATTTACGATCCTATCGACTTTCGAGTTTGTGGAGTTATGAATAATCATAAAATAATCATCTCTATTATTTATTTTATTTAGTTTTTCTTATTTATTTATTTTTGTAATTTTTTAATCGTTTCACCCCAAGCAAGGTGGTAACGCCACTGATGAGCAGGGGGCTACATAAGTGTAAAAGATTAGATAGGAGGAGAGTAAAGAGAAAGACGAACCAGTTACAGGGGATGTCAGAGAAAGGAGCAAGAGAAGGATGGGAATACACGTGTGATGACAGTTGCAAAGGTAGAGAGAAAGGAAAAGATATACAGGGTGATGTAGAAAAAACTGGAGTCAAGTGTATAAGAGATGGGTATTGACATTGCATTTAATTTCCTGGTGGTTGTAGCCGTCAGTAAAGTAAGAATATGAAAGGGAGTTATTTTTCAATTTTATTTTTTCTTCTTCCGATTTAAAATTTGACACGTCTGGATTTCCACAGTGAAACATTCGCTACACGAGAGTCTAGCAAGCCAGTCATACACACACCCTTATTTGGGATGATATTACATCCCAACCCACTTAATTCTTCTCATTGTCATTGGCTGACATTTTTATAATTTGTAATTTTTGTTTATTTATTTAATCATCTAAATCTCTTTATATTAGAAAATAAATTAGCCACAGTTGCAGTATGTCATTATAAAAATAATATTTACTATATATATATATATATATATATATATATATATATATATATCCGAGTGAGTATAGAATGAGGAGAGAAAAGAAAAAATATTTTCCCATCCAAAACATTAATTTAAAACAGTGCTCGATATATGAGGTATAGAGCTGTGAATATTTATTATAAATTATGTTTTAGAACAAGTACATGTCCTATATATAGAAGAAATTATGTACCTGTTCTAAAACATAATATATATATATATATATATATATATATATATATATATATATATATATATATATATTATGGTGATAATAATGACACACTGCAACTTGTTAGCTATAAAGTTTCGGTGTTAAAACACCATCATCAGACAGCAAAATCTGGTGAATTTATTTTCTAATATATAGATAGGAGATTTGATAATTATATATATATATAATTATCAAATCTCCGAACCGTTGTGCGAAACCGCGGTAGGTCTTGGCGATCTTGTGATTTTTTCACGTGTATATATATATATATATATATATTATAAATTATGTTTTAGAACATGTACATAATTTTTCTATAGAAAAAATTATGTACATGTTCTAAAACATAATTTATAATAAATATTCACAGCTCTATGCATCATATATCGAGCACTGTTTTAAATTAATGTTTTGGACAGTGAAAAAAATTCTTTCTTGGTTCTGTACTCACTTGGATATTTATATATATATAACGAAGATCAATGAAAGGGTTATAAACAACCGACAATTTGAAATTATTTGTTTGAACAATATTTTTGATCGATACTCGTATTTAACCAGATGTTCTGTTTTTAATGAAACAGTATATATATTACTCTTTATAATCAAACATTCCATTTATTTATTTCCACCAGCCTAATGATTTACAATAATTTTTTGTTACGAAAATGTGTGTCATTCGGTAGGATTCGAACCTGCAACCTCTTTTGATCTGGTGAGTCTTAGACCTCTCGACCACGAATGACCAACAGTCTAAAAGAAGTCAAATCAAGCCTATGTAACACAATTTTCGATTCATGCAAATAACCATATCTGCTCTGAAATGTATCGTACTGTTAACAAATGTAAACGTTAAGGAAATTAACGAAGATCAATAAAATGGTTATAAACAACCGACAATTTGAAATGATTTGTTTGAACATTATTTTTGATCGATACTTATGTTTAAGTAGATATTCTGTTCATAATCAAACAGCATATATATTTATTTCTACCAGCCTGATTATTTACGATAATTTTTTTTACGAAAATATCTGTCATTCGGCAGGGTTCGAACCTGTAACCCATATCCACATAGGTTACTTTCTGTAACAGGTTTACATTTGTTGGCATGATGATAGATTTCAGTGCAGATATGGTTATTTGCATGAATCGAAAATTGTATTATATAGGCTTGATTTAACTTCGTTTAGACTGTTGGTCATTCGTAGTCAAGTGATCTAACACGCGCCAGATCAATTGGTGGGTTCCCCTATGTAAATAATTTCAAATATATATATATATATATATATATATATATATATATATATATATATATATTAGTTCTACACACACACACACACACACACACACACACATATATATATATATATATATATATATACTAGCAGTTTAGCCCGGTTTCACTCGGGTAGTTTAAGGAATAATATGAATGAAAAGCATGTGATGAATTTACATAGCAAATACTTACACAACGTCCACCCTCGTCACTTTTATAGATATATATAACAATGTAGAATGTCTCTATTGAATTAGCGTGGGAGGGGGGGCAACATATATAGATATAGATAATATAATGTGGGGTGATCGATTTTATATTATAATCAATACATAAACTGAACCCTGACTTTGTGGTTGGAGAATATATATTTTTTCTACCCCTAATTTTGTCTTTCTGAAAAATTTCAAGATGCCGTTAGCGTTCTAAAATTTTGATCTACATCTGAGCGCAACTCCTGTCGAGCAAGACCTTAAACTACAGACGCTGAGTCGAATCTATCAAACAAATACTTACACAACGTCCACCCTCGTCACTTTTATAGATATAGACATGGCCGTATCTGACTACCGAGCACACCGGGCACGCGTCCGGGCCGATCCGTGCAATCATAGTGAAAATCCAGGAAAGGAAATATATTTTCATCAGAAATCAAACTAAACAATTCACGAAGAAAGAAAGAAAGAAAGAAAGACGAAGAAAACATCCGAATAAACGCAGTAAAAATCTGTTTGTTTATTTATTAATTTTGGGAGAAAAGACTGGTTATACTCAGAAAGTCCGAACCCGATTTCCTGCTTTCGTTCACGTTCTGTGCCTAGTTTCCACTGGAATAGCAGAAACAATCCGTAAAAATCATAGCTTCTGGAAACGGATGACGTCATCACATTGTCAACTAATAAATCCGAGCAATTTTCTCTGTGCCCGGTGTTTTTTTTAGCATCAGCTACGGCCCTGGATATAGATATATATTTATTCACGCTCAAGAAACTGAGGACTACAAACTAGTAAATAAAATTACCAAACCTATATATTTAATATTTTTTCATTGCAAAATACTAGTTTACTCGTTGAGGAACGTCAGAAGACTAATTGAAAAAGTTAATAACGTGATTCACTAAGTATAATTTAGACATAGCAACAGAAAAACTGTCTAGCCTTGACAATTTAATCAAATGAGAAGTGCCCGCAAAATATTTCAAACACTACTATCGTACTTGAAATAAGCGCCATATTTTTGTGGGTCTGCGCATTTATGAAATCGTTTTAATAGGAAAATTTTCTCCAGCAGGGTTCCAATGTGCGTTTCGCTTTGTAACGGGAAAGGACCTTTGGATCCGGTAGTCTTTAACCCTCGGTCCCAAAGAACGTTAGTTAGTAATAATCTATACCCTCATTTTAAGGAAAGTCCATTTACTCTCTCTCTCTCTCTCTCTCTCTCTGTCGGGGAACACATTTTCTTTCCTAAGATTGGTCGAATGCTCAGGTCGATGGAGGTAATAGACACTTTACTTTTCACCAGACTCTTTGTGCTTTCAGCCATCTGATGAAGTTCATGTACGTTCTCAAATTTGCAAACCTTAATGAACCTATGATATCCTTGCTTCTTCATATATAAACACGTGCAGAAAAATAAATCCTACATTGGCTTGATAAAGTCTCTCGGAGAAGGAAACGCGTCAGCTAAGTACAGTTCTTGTCTCTTTTTTATTTATACGTTTATGAGTGTTCTGGATATGACGGTAAACTGTATCCAACAGCAAGGCCTCTGATTGGGAGGTTGTGAGGGGCATGGAACCACGTCTTAATTGCTGCTTGTCCGCGGTCCACCCTGACCAAAGTGGTAGCACCTGTTAGGGTCCCAGCTATGGACAAATATTTAACCCCCAAACTGGGGTTAAAACACTACGAAAGTATAAAAATAGTCTTTTATAGAAATATATTCTTAAGAAAAGACTTTAGAAAAATAAGTTTTTAAAGGACAAACTTCACAAACAAAATATATTTGAAAGAAAACATTATTATATATTTTTAAAGGAAAAAGATTTCTATAATATATTTTTGAAGAAAAAAAATATGTATTGCCAGCAATACATTTTTAAATAAAAAAATAGAATATATCTTTAATTTTCTAAAATAAAAAGTTAAAAAAAATTTTTCATGAAAATATATCGAATCCATTGGTAAATCCGCTGCTATGAAAGCCGGTTCTCTGTGCAGGGCCCAGAAGTTTTTCCCGTCTGAATCTATCCTGCACATATAAAAATCTACCATCCACCCGTGTATTGAATAGTGCTGCCACATCTGGTCGAGTGCCCCTGCTACTCTCCTCGGGCTTCTTGACAAAATACAACGGAGAATTTGTAACGTGATCGATACTGACTTGGTAGACCGGCTGTAACCACTCTCTTACCGGCGTGGCGAGGCTTCCCTGTGCCTCTAGTATAAATATTTTCACAGCTTCTGCCTAGGTACGAATTTACACGAGATACTAGATTAGCAACTAGGTCCCACCCTTTTACAGTGAAACAAATAAGATGTAACCGTAATTTATACTCCAACAGCTTCTTTTCTCGCGCTTCTCGCCTTTTGAATCCCCTTCCACATGCCCGCTTCCCCGACAGCCACAATTTTCAGAAGTTTAAATGTAAGATCAACAGACACCTCCTATCACACTAACTTGCATCTATTCTCCCAACACTCTCACCATCTACCCAACCCTCATTCTCGGTATCCTTACCCGTCTATCACCCTCCTTTGACATTTCCTATATCTAACCATCCTTTCTCATCACTTTCATCCCTATGTAACCACCTGCGCAATAGTGGCAGTGGAATGCTTTGCTCGGGGTGAAACAATTATTAAAAAAAAATCTGATTAAATCAACCTTCTAACTATAACCGAACATTAAAAAATAGCATAAAACCCCGCCTTTCTAGCATGAAATAACCACAGAGGTTGATATGTCGTTAAAAAAGCCTCAAACTCAAAATTCGTTTATGCCTGTGAGGTACGATAATATGAAATATAGGAATAGTATTGAATACTTGTGCAACCAGACTGGCAACTGGGTCTCACCCATTCACTGTCAGGTTAGCCAAATGCAGAGGACAATTCTACTCTGCAGCTTCTTCTCTCGCACTTCCCGCCTGTGGAACTCGCTCCCGTATTCTTGATTTCCTGACGGCTACAACCTCCAGAAATTTAAATGCAAAGTCAATACTCATCTACTAACCACTGGACTCTAGCTCTCTCCCCACCCCTGTATAACCTTCCCTTTCTCTCCACCTATGTATCTGTTGAATTACTAAATTGAATCCCTAGCTAAATCTGATGCTAGGAAGTTCGGTTCACTGTGTCGGAAGTTTTTCTCGTTTGAATCTATCTTGCACATATATAAATCTACCATCAGCCCGTGCATTGAGTACTGCTGTCACATCTTGTCGGTTACCACTGCTATTCACCTCAGGGTTTTTGAGAAAATTCAACGGGGAGTCTGCAATATAATCGATCCTGACCTCGTAGCTCAACTCTCGTCATTTTTTCACCAACGTTGTGGCTTCCATCTGTCTCTTCTACAAATACTTTCACATCTCCTGCTCCGATGTGCTTAGCTCCCAGGTGCCGCATGAATTTACTCGAGCTACTAGACTAGCGACTAGGTTCCACCCATTTCCAGTGAAACCAGTAAAATGTAACCGCAACTACTGCTCCATAAGTTTCTTTTCTCTCACTCCCCACCTGTGGAATTCCATTCCGTATATTTAATTCGCTGACAGCTACAATCTCCTAGAATTTAAATGCAATCACAATTGCCATCACTTATCTCCTTGACACGCATTTTTCCCTGACAACCTTTGAATTATGTTTTTCTCCATTTCCACTCTACTCTCATGCAGCTCTCTTCACACCAGTGTTCTCATTCTTCTCTTACCCATTCTCTGACACCCTATGTAACTTGTTTCTCTCCTGTTGTGTAACCTCCTTCCCACCAGTGGCAGTACTCACTTGTTTGGAGTGAAATCATAATAAAAAAAATTATATGCTGTTTTTCTTAATGCCAATCAATGTAATTGTTTCTCAACAACATCTACATTCTTAGTTTCGTTGTTTCATTTTTGTTTGTGATTTTTAGTGTGTTTTTCTGTGTGTGATTCGTTCATTTTTAATCGAACAAGACTGACCTCGCTTTTCACTTACCATTGTCAGGTTCTGACGTGTGTAATTATAACAATGAATGTTTGTTTTCATGTCTGACTGGTTGAAAAAAAAGAGAGGAAAAAGACAATAAGACAAGGACGAAAGAAGGAAAGATAAAAAGAAAAAAAGTAGAAAGATAAGCGAAAGAGTATAGTATATCAGACTGAATATGAAATCATGACATAAGAAAGAAAAATAGACCGATAATGAAAACGAGATAAACTATAGTTGGGACAAGTTTCGATTGTTCTAGATTCAGTCTTTTTCTTTTAGGTACCTTGAGCCTTCATAGACTACCACGTCTCCGTATCCATGGTGGCTCTTAGCACGCTTTCTCCTGTTACACCACACAACCCCCGTACTATCCTCCAGCTATTCAAGTCCATGAATCTATAATATAAATGTATAGAAATTAGCATGGCCACAAAATGAGGATCGGTTTATATAATGATCAGAATATAGTTTTGATCCCCCACTTTATATCCACATTATAATATCTTATAAACAGTTAGCATATATATTCTTCTATGTACCTTGTCCCTTCAGGGCGTAGGCGATCATGGCCTACCACGTCTTCCTATCCCTGGTGGCTCTTAGCACGCTTTTTCCTGTAACGCCTCTGAGTCCCCGTTCTATCATCCACCTGCTCAGGCCTTTTAAATAAATTATTCATTGCTTTCCTCTGTCTCTTATTCCTCTTTATCTGGCCTGTTAGTATCAGGTTCTCCAAGCCCGACTTCCTCATTGCATGTCCCAGAACTTTAGATGTCTCTTCCTGATACTGACTATTAATTTCCTTTTCGTTTCCCTCATTTTCAAAACCTCGTCATTGCTCACATGCTCGGTACACGATATCCGCAACATCCTTCTGTAGAACCACATTTCAGCTGCTTCAAAATTTTCCTTCACGTTGTTGATATTGCCCAACATTCGCTGACATCGAATTGAAGAACTGACATCACATAGCAATCCAGTACTCTCTTTTCTATTTTTTGTGAAAGTTTCCCGTGTCTTAATACTTTACTCAGCTTCTTGAACGCGTCTTTCGCCATGCCAATTCGCCTTTGGATCTATGTGTCACACTTTGCATCTTCAGTTAGAACACTTCCAAGATATTTAGATTTTCGTATCTGCTTGATTTTAACACCCTCCCCCTGTATTTGGCACTTTGGGCTGGTCTTTTTGCTGATGACCATGCATTCAATTTTCTTGCAGTTTATTTTTAGTCCTTTCTTATCACTTTCTTCAGCTATCTTCTGTAAAACATACCTCCTACAGAAGGTAGCTGAAGAAAGTAACAAGAAAGGACTACAAATAAACTGCAAGAAAACCGAATGCATGGTCATCAGTCAAAAGGGCAGCCCAATATGCCAAATACAGATCGGGGATACTAGAATCAAACAGGTACAAAAATTGAAATTTTTTTTTTTTAATCATATAACCCCAAGCAAGGCATTCCACTGCCACTATTGCGCATGGGGTTACATAGGAGAAGGTAAAGAGAAGGAGTGGTTAGACATAGGGAATGTTAGGAGGAAGGTGACAGATGAGTAAGGATAGCGAGGATGAGGGTTGGGCAGATGGGAAGTGTTTGATAGAATGGAAGCAGGTTAGTGTGTTAGGAGGTGTCTATTGACCTTACATTTAAACTCCTGGATATTGTAGCCGTCGGGGAAGCAATCGTGTGGAAGAGAATTCCACAGTCGGGAAGTGCGAGGAAAGAAACTGTTGGAGTAGAAGTTACGGCTGCATTTTATCGGTTTCACTGTAAAAGGGTGGGATCTAGTTGCTAATCTAGTATCGCGTTCAAATTCGTATTTAGGGGGCACCAGTGATCTAAGTTCATCGGAGCAGAAGCCGTGAAAGCATTTATAGAAATACCTGGATAGTGTTATAACAGAAGACGGAAAGTGTGACACAGAGATCCGAAGGCGAATTGGCATGGCGAAGTAAGCATTCCAGAAGTTGAGTAAGGTATTAAGAAACAGGACAATTTCGCTATATATATCGCCGTGATTGCTGGACAATATCATCAAAGATGAAGGAAAACTTGAAGCAACTGAAATATGATTCTACAGAAGGATGATGGGAATATCATGGATTGAGCATGTGAGCAATAATGAGGTCTTAGAAATGATGGAAACAAAAAGGAAATTAATACTGAGCATCAGGAAGAGACAGCTGAAGTTCCTTGGACATGTAATGAGGAAGGAGTGCTTGGAGAACCTGATATAAACAGGCCAGATAGAGGGAAAATGAGACAGGGGAAAGCAACGGATAAAATATTTGAAGGACCTAATCAGGTGGATGACGGAGCGAGGGTTGCATGGTGTAACAGGAGAAGTTACGGCTGCATTTTATCGGTTTCACTGTAAAAGGGTGGGATCTAGTTGCTAATCTAGTATCGCGTTCAAATTCGTATTTAGGGGGCACCAGTGATCTAAGTTCATCGGAAGGAGTGCTTGGAGAACCTGATATAAACAGGCCAGATAGAGGGAAAATGAGACAATTTGATGTGCCGTGTTCCTTCAGGACGTAGGCGATCATGGCCCTCCGAATCATCTTCTCATTTTAATAAGTTTTCACGTTTTGTTATTTCTCCCGAAACCTGTTCTTCCATACATTTGCTGAAGCCCATCAAGTATGTTATGAGCTGCTTTCTTCGGTTCTGTTTTTCTCAATCAGTTCCGTGAGTATCAGATTTTCTAAACCTTTCTTCCTAATTACATGCCCTAGAAATTTTAATTGCCTCATCCTGGAGTTAAAGGTGAGTTTTATTATTATTTCTACTAGTAGCCCGGCGTTGACGTGGGTATTGAAAGCTTTAAATCTAATCCATGATCCTGGAGCTCAGGATCTTTGGACGTTGGCACGAAAGACTAAAAAGCAATAGTTGTTTCCAGTTAAAGTGAAACCGTAGACTGAAAGAAAATAAATGGATGTAAGTCAAATTTTGATTTCCTGCTATCGATATCAATTAAGTTTTTTTTGTCGTAAACTAAATTTTGAAGGCTAAATAAGTCCTTTGAATAAATGGTATCATGGCTGAGACTAAGAACTACAATTATACCTACTTAGAGCCAAACCAGATGCAAAATCTAAAATAAAAGGGCTGAAAAACTGATTTTGATCAGATCCGGTAGGATATCGGGGTATCGTTTTCCAATATCGGAGTCAAATAAGTCATCCAAGGATAGAACTGCAACCTTGAAACTTCTGAATATCGTTTCTTATGTCTTTGCTTATGAGTGTATCAAATTTGATTAAAATCGGACCACTTCTTCTATAACCCGATAAATTCGATTATCGATTTTCGATATTTATCGGGGGTACCTCCACACAAAACATAGCTAAGAACACTCGCAGACGCTTATAGTACAACTGTGTAAATTTTCAAGAAAATCGGTTCAACCGTTTCGGAGTCTATAGGTAACGGACACACAGACACACTGACAAACACACAAAAATATACATACACACAGACAAAGTTCCATTTATAAATAACTTTAGGTAATTGTTATTTAAATGTTTATAAAAGCTATATATGTTTTGGACAAAAATACATACACGTAGGTGTTTGCTGCAAACTTTTGTTTCATCTTTATTGCTAGAGAAACATATTAAAATACGATGATAAATTAGACAGCGTCTGTTGAAGTTTACCTTTGATATCATTTCGTATTATCCAACAAAAACTGTGCCGCGAAGTTGCTAATTACTGATACAATTCCGTATATATACAGAAGTTAGACAAAATAATGGAAACACTTTGAAATTTCAATCAATTTCTTTTCACTATGGGGCAAGACCGCTTTTGGTAGTAATTACAGACTGATTTCGGCGTGGGATCGACCAGTAAAAATTTTGAATTGTTTTTGGAGGTAATTTTATTCATTCTTCAGCTTAAACAGTCTCCAATTATTTCAGTATTGATGGAAGAGAATATCAACTCCTCACTTGCTTTTTTTTTTTTTTGAAAATTATCATAAATATTCGATGATGTTGATATCTGGGAATTGTGGTGTCCAGATAGGATGTACTAGAATGTTCCTAATATAATTCACCAATAAACTTTAGCGGCATGAATGGGTGCATTACCATCGTCAAAGATAGCATTTGCCCCTGGAAACAGTTCCTGAACTATAGTATGTAAATGATCAAGTGATTTTTTTAAAAACTTCAGACTGTTGATTTTAATATACTTATTTCAGTAATATCGCTAAAATATAATAAGAATTTAAAAAGAATGTGGTACTACTGATATTATATCAATAAACATTAAAATAGACAAGCTTTTGAAAGTTTATTCAAATTTTCCAAATTATACGATGATAATTCTGGGTGTTTCCAGATTTTTATATATTTTATATAATATATATTTTATATATATATATATCACCATGCGGTGTAGATATAGAAGAATCCAAAAGAGAGCTCTAAATATATATGTATATAAATACATATAGAGCAAATATGAAAAAAATTAAGGCAGACATTCTATTTTGTGGTAAATCGGAAGTAGGGGCCTATTTCAGGCAAATTTTTCTTATATATATATTTGTGTGTGTGTGTGTGTGTGTGTGTGTGTGTGTGTGTGTGTGTGTGTGTGTTCTTGCGTGAGAACTGCATTATGCAAATATTGTATTCCCACCTAATTTTAAAAGTGTAAAACGTATTTCAAAGATATTTTCTCAACAATTTAGCCACACAATGCTGGTAGTAAAATGACCAAAATAACAAAGGCTAAATTAACCAACTATTTGAAAATCTAAGCAGAGTATTAAGAGACAGGAAAATTTTGTGGAAGTAAAGAAAAGAGTACTGAACTGTTATGCGATAGCTGTTCTACTACATGGTAGCGAATGCTGGACAGTCTACTCAAAGATGAAGCAGAGACTAGACGAAACAGAAATGTGGTTCTACAGAAGGATGTTGAGGATACCATGGACCGAGCATGTGAGGAACGACGAGGATTTGGAGAGAATGGAAACGAAAAGGAAACTTAACACGAGGAAGATTCAACTGGAATTTTTAGGACACGTAAAAGAATTTAAAGTGTAATTTTATTTTCTTCTCTCTTCTTTAATGTAAAAATATTTATAGCGTTCTTGTCTCTCCTCCCTATTCCGTTACCCCTCCCCACAAAAAAATGCACGGGCTACCATCCCTAGTTCCGAGTCGGTAAATTAAAGATTTTCTGGAGTTAGCCAAAGCAAGTCAAAAGATTTGACTTTGCAAAATGTCGAAAATTCAAAGTAAATTCAACCTTTTGACTACTGGTAACCAATGCTGAAAATAAATGTTGCAGACACTCATATTCTTGTTTACTACCCTGAGGAATGACCATTATATTCTTCTGCAAGTCTAGTCAATTTAACTTATACAGTACATACTTAATATCTACTGTTTCAGCCCACCGTTTTATTTTTTTTATTTTTTTTGGTGGGGTTAATATTCCGGTAGGATAAAATGAAAAGTACAAAAAGCGGAAAAACTATTAAGGAGTCAACGGCCAGCGAACTAGATGTGGTGTCTCAATAAATCACCGTGGAGAAGGCAATGGGATACCATTCCACTGTCTACACCCCGCTTAATCATGGCTTCCCACAATATATATATATGAAACACAATGGCATGAAGGGAATTAATTCCAAAGGAAGCAACTTCTTGTCCGGAAAGGATTGAGGACTGACCGGAAATATTAAAGTCCAAAGTGGAAGCCAAACTGAATAGAGACAAACAGCTGGTCCAGACAGCATTGGAAGAATTCGGCGAAGAAACAATTACGGAAATAATAAATGAAATTTATAAGAGTGGTATAATGCCAGACGACCTATGCAAATCCATTTTCATAGCATTGCCTAAGAAGCCAAACGAATGTGAACTACACCGAACTGTCAGCTTAATGAGTCATATTACAAAACTGATCGTCCGAATACTGATGAATAGAGCAAGAAGTAGAATCAGGCCAGAGATAGGACAAGAACAGTGCGGGTTCGTCAAAGACACTGGGACAAGGTACGCCATATTAGGATTAGGATGCTCGTTTAAAAGGGCAATACAAATGAAGAAGGACTTATACATGTGCTTTATTGACTATGCAAAAGCGTTCGATAAAATACGCCACAAAGAATTGATGGAGATGCTCATCAGGCTCGACATATTTGAGAAAGACATTAGGGTAATTAAAAACCTCTACTGGCAGTAAACTGCCTGCATACGGACAGGTAACGAATTCAGGAGTTATACAAAGATAGAAAGAGGCACAAGACAGGGATGTGTATATTCATCGAATCTATTTAACTTGTACAGTGAGAATATTTTGAGGACCCTAGTTGTTATGCCAGGATTTGTCATCGGAGGTCACCATCTGAACAACATAAGATACGCAGACGACATAGCGTTGATTGCAGACACGGAAAAAAACTGCAGAACCTCCTACAGAAGATAGCTGAAGAGAGAGACACGAAGGGATTACAAATAAACTGCAAGAAAACCAAAGGCATGGTCATCGGCTAAAAGAGCAGCCCTAAGGGCAATACAGGTGGTGGGTGTTAAAATCAAGCCGGTACGAAAATTTAAATATCTGGGATGTTTTCTAACTGAAGACGGAAAGTGGGACATAGAGATCCAAAGGCGAATCGACATGGCGAAAGACGCATTCCAGAAGCTGAGTAAAGTATTAAGACACAGGAAACTTTCAGTAGAAACAAAGAAGAGATTACTGGAGTGCTATGTGATGTCAGTTCTTCAATATGGCAGTGAATGTTGGACAATATCAACAAAGATGAAGGAAATCTTGAAGCAACTGAAATCTTGAAGCAACTGAAATCTTGAAGCAACTGATATTCGCAGCATCCTTCTACAGAAGGATGCTGCGAATATCATGGATCGAGCATGTGAGCAATGACGAGGTCTTAGAAATGATGGAAATAAAAAGGAAATGAATACTGAGCATCAGGAAGAGACACCTGAAGTTCCTGGGACAAGCAATAAGGAAGGAGTGCTTGGAGAACATGATACTAACAGGCCAGATAGAGGGAAAAAGACATAGGGGAAAGCAACGGATAACATATTTAAAGAGCCTGAGCAGGTGGATGAGAGAACGGGGGCTGAAAGACGTTACAGGAGAAAGTGTGCTAAGAGCCACCAGGAAGGCCATGATCGGCTACGTCCTGAAGGGACACGGTACATAAAAGAAGAAAAGAAGAAGAGATTACGAGATTGCTATGTGATGTCAGTTCTTCAATACGGCCGGGAATGTTTGACAATATCATCAAAGATGAAGGAAAAACTTGAAGCAGCGGTTACGTTGTTTAATAGAAGGATACTGTGGATACAATGGACAGTGCATGTGAGCAAAGATGAGGTGTTCGAAAGAATGGCAACGAAAAGAAAATTAATATTGAGCATCAGGAAGAGACAACTGAAGTTCCTGGGCAATATAATGAGGAAAGAGTGCTTGGAGAACCTGATACTGATAGGTCGGATAGAGAGGAAAAGAGACAGAGGAAAGCAGTTGATAACATATTTGAAGGGCCTGAGCAGGTGGGTGGCAGAACGGAGGTTGCGTGGTGTAACAGGATTAAGCGTGCTAAGAGCCACCAGTTATAGTGAGACGTGGAAAGCCATGGTCGCCTATATCCTGAAAGGACAGGGCACATAGAAGAAGAAGAAAAAGAAGAAGGAAAGAGGGCTTGGAGAAACTAATACTCACAGAACGGATACAGAGAAAGTGAAACATTGAAAAAACAACGTGTAGCGTACTTGATGAACTTTAGCAAGGAGACGGACAGGGTTTGGGAGAGATACCAACAAAAGCGTTCGGGTAAATGGATGCACATGATTTCCTACGTTTTGAAGTGGCACGGCATAATATATATATATATATATATATATATATATATATATATATATATATATATATATATATATATATATATATATATATATATATATATACTGTGGAAATGTGTGTTGTGGTGCATTGGATATCGGTTCGGAACGAGAAATCGGGGAGCCGAGTTCAAATTCCAGTTGAATTCATTGCATTCACTTACGCGCAAATACCCTTGGGAAAGGTATTAATCCGTCTATTCTTTCCAGTTATGGGTTAAATAACAGGACAGATTGGGTTCTATAGCCTTGGTCGGCAACCAGTCTACCACAGAAAGCAATGGCAACCTACTGCGGGATAATCTTCTGCCCAGTCAGTCATGTCTCTTTCGAGACATGATCGCCCAAGCGTGTATCACGTATGACACTTAACTGACTGACTGTGCAAAAGTATTAGGACAAGAACTATTTTATCTTTTATGAGGCATCAAAATAAAGTTTAAAATCACCCCTGTCTTAACACTTTTTTTACACTATCGGTTGTGTGCAAAAGTATTAGGACAGGGGTGATTTTTCTAAAAACCTCACTGAAATTCAAAATTAGGCTGAAAAGCCAAACCTTTGTAAGAATTATTTAACTAAAAAGGAAAAGAAAGGAAGGCTTCAGAATTTGAATTGTCCCCCACAATGCCCTGATCTCAATACTATTGAACATCTATCGGATATTTTGGATAAAAAAAATGAAAAATCTAATGTTAATTCGCAAGACATACTTGGGAACAAATACAAGCTGCTTAGCAGGAGATACCATTTGATACATTGAAGAAGCTTGTGATGTCAATGCCTGACAGAATGAAGGCTGTGATCAAAGCAAAAAGCTATTATACTATCATCTACTAACCACTGGCCTCTAGCTTCAATACTCATCTACTAACCACTGGCCTCTAGCTTCAATGCTCATCTACTAACCACTGGCCTCTAGCTTCAATACTCATCTACTAACCACTGGCCTCTAGCTCTCTCCCCTCCCCTGTATAACCTTCCCTTTCTCTCCATCTATGTATCTGTCATCGTACCTGCTTTCTCAGCTTTCTATTGTTCCTTTCTAACTAGTTTGTACTCCTCACTCTTTTCTAATTAATCTTTTTACATTTATGTAACCCCCTGCACACCAGTGGCGTTTCCACCTAGCTCAGGGTGAAAAGATTAAAAAAAAAAATTAAATTTGTTTTGTCACAAGTATTTTGTTCTTGTTAAAGCATTTGTTGAGTAAATCAAATAAAATTACTTTACTTAAATATTTTATTTCCTGTCAAAATGCCTCATAAAAGATAAAATAGCTCTTGTCCTGATACTTTTGCACAGTACTGTGTGTGTGCGTGTGAGAGAGAGAGTGTGTGTGAGCTTGTTTAATTAGCATTTTAGTAGTTTGATTAAGTAATTTAGAAATATGAGTGTTCGTTATGTTGGAATAGATATCGGTTAGGAATGAGAAACCGGCGAGCCGAGTTCGATTTCCAGCCGAATTCGTTTCATTTAATTACGAAAGGTATTATTCCCTCTCTTCTCCTTTCAGCTATGGGATAAATAGCAGGAGAATTGGTTCTGTAGCCTTCGTTGTCAACCAGACTACCGAAGATAGAAACGGCAACTTACCTACCACAGTAAAAATATTCTGCCTAGTTAGTTATATCTCGAAAGAGATATGATTGCCCAAGCGTCTATCACGTATTGCAATTAACTTAGTTTGTTTAGTTTTTTTATACTTTCGTAGTCACGAATAAGGTTCCTGGCATGTTGATTGTTTTTAATTACCATACTAGGAAACATATTCGTGACTACGAGAGGATTTAAATAAAAAAGAATAAACATTATAGGTTTACATTTGATAAGCACATATATATATATATAAGAGTGCGTAGTATGTGCGCGCATTATATTTAAAATATTCTGTGACATGTAAGATTGACAAGCAATTATTTTCTACTTCCTTTATTAAATTATTACCATAAAGAGGGTATTTACCACTCTTATTGTGTATAAAAAGAAGTAGTTTTACGACATAGGGCTAGGATCGACCGTTTATCATATTATACTTACAAATGAACAAATGAACGTTTCCTTCACATATATATATATATATATATATATATATATATATATATATTCCTTCACTCATATCTATATCTATATCTATATATATATATTCCTTCACTTATATATATATATATATATATATATAATTGATTGAGTGTTTAATTACTTAGTTTTTGGTCATAATAAAATTAGGCCAGTGCACATTTGTATTAAAACGTGTTCAATACAATTATATTGTAGGACTTTTGAATTTTCTTCATTTGTAAACGAGGTATTACGTGACCTAGGTTTCTACCATTTGGAGTCTTCAGGCGATTTACAATGACTGATTTTACCGTTTTCTTTTTAAAACGCTCACGTAACGGTGTTTTTTTTTTTTTTTGAACGCTCGCGTGACGGGGAATTTTTGAACACGCAATTTCTAAAATTAAAAGAAATTATAACGTTCACATCCATGGTGCTATGAACTTAATAGGTATTATTTAGTATGGTTACATTAATCACTATTTCTGTTCATTCATTCAATAGTTGATTTTTATTTGGGAATAGCATAATCTCTTAGCACAGGTTACATATTTTGCCACCGTTGTAAGGCTTGGCTGTTTTCACTATATTCCACGTTATGTCTGGGTCTTTTCCATATTTTAATTTCAATTTCCACACGTAGCTTGTCAATTTTGTACAGTTTTAAGTTTTCAGATTTAAATGTAGACTTGTTATTGAACAATGTGGACTTAAAGATGTCTTTGGTTGATCCTAAATATATTTTGTTTTGGCCATTTAAGTATAGTACTATTTATTTGTAAATGACTTCTTTTGTATTACAAAGTCCTTGAAGTGGGCATTTATTTTTGTCCCTGCAGTTGCATTGTTTATTAGTGATATTGTTTTGTACAATGCTATTTAAATTTCTGGCGTTTGGTTTTTTATGAAACTTTCTAAATTAAAAGCACAGCTATAACTTAGCTTGATAGTTTTTCTATTGAAAATTTTGTCTAATTCTGAGCTTTTTGGAAAGTGTTTATCAGTTTAAAAAATATTTGTCTTATATATATTTTTTTAATCGTTTCACTCCAAGCAAGGCCTTCCACTGCCACTATTGCGCAGGGGGGTTACATAGGGTCGGGGAAGTGACGAGAATAGATGGTTAGATATAGGAAATGTCAGAAGGTGGGTGATAGACGGGTAAGGATACCGAGAATGAGGGTTGGTTAGATGGTGAGAGTGTTTGAGAGAATAGATGGAAGTTAGTGTGTTAGGAGGTGTCTATTGACCTTACCTTTAAACTCCTGGAGATTGTAGCTGTCGGGAAAGCAGGCATGTGGAAGGGAATTCCACAGGCGGGAAGCGCGAGAAAAGAAATTGTTGGAGTAGAAATTACGGTTACATCTTATCTGTTTCACTGTAAAAGAGTGGGACCTAGTTGCTAACCTAGTATCTCGTGTTAATTCGTACCTAGGTGGCACCAATGACCTAAGATCATCGGAGCAGAAGCCCTGAAAGTACTTATAGAAGAGGCACAGGGAAGCGACGTCACGCCGGTGAGAGAGTGGTTGCAGTCGGTCCGCCAATTATAAATATAAGTTCAGAGAGGATAAAGAGGAGTGGCTCAACAACAAATGTGCAGAAGTAGAGAGATTGAACAAGACTAATAAAGGAGACATGCATGACGAATTAAGGTAACAAGCAGAACAAAGTACATGATCCTCAACAGGATGTATAAAATTAAAGGATTGACGATCATATTAAAGAAAAATACTCAAGCGATAGGAAGAATATATAAAAGATATCTTCCATGATAAGAGAGTACAACTATTAAAAAAGAAAGAGGCTGATGGTCCGGAAATATTAAACTCCAAAATGGAAGCTGCAGTTGCCAAACCGAATAGAAACAAAGCAATCGGACCAGACGGTATTGTAATGGAGACACTGACAGTCTTAGACGATTTCGACAAAGAGAAAATTACAGAAATGATGAATTAAATCTACAACAATGGTGTAATACCAGATGACCTAAGCAGATCAATTTTCATAGCTCTGCCTTTGTAGGCAGAGCTATGAAAATTGATCTGCGAATTGAGTTCGCATTCGTTTGCCAAGTGCAAACGAATGCGAACTCCAACGAACAATGAGTTTAATGAGCCACATTAAATCTCCTCATCGAATTCTGATGAATATAGCAGGAAGAAGAATCAGGTCAAAAAACAATTCGCAGTATTTACATTATTCGAACTATTGTCTTCATCTTTGTTGCCATTCACAAGACGTTTCGGCCGTTGTTAGCTTCGGCCTTCTTCAGAAGAAGATCATAACAATTCCATATATATATATATATATATATATATATATATATATATATATCAGCATGCGGTGTGGGTATAGAAGAATCCGAAGGAGTATCCTGTATATACAGTGGTAGGATAACTCTCTAAGATTGCTCTACATATATATGTATATAAATACATGTGGAACAAATATAAGAAAAATTAAGGCAGGCACGTTATTTCATGGTAATTCAGTAGTATAGGTTTATTTCAGGCAAACCATCATCAGCTTCCGTATTTATTGTATAAAGGATTCCATTTGTGTAAAATCCTTTGTACAATAAAGACAGAAGCTGATAATGGTTCGCTTGAAATAGGCCTATACTTCCGATTTTCCATGAAATAACGTGTCTGTTTAAATTTGTCTTTTATATATATATATATATATATATATATATATATATATATGTCAACAAGGATTATCCAAAAATAAAATCAAGTTTGGGTCGTTGATTTTCAAGGAAGATACTTTAACGTATGTACATATATATTGTTGGAAATTAAAATAATAAATGACATATTTTGTTAATTTTTCCTATGTCCACATATTTTTTTATATACACCGTAATTTATTAAAATTTTTATAAATCTAAATGTATCCGAGTAAAAAACTAATAGCAAACGTATTATCGTCTGCTAATTTACTGACTTTTAATACGCAGACCTGTAGTTATCGTCTGCTAAAGTAATAAATATCTGCTAATGAGAAAAAGAAAAAGTTAACTGATCAGCTTATTTTGACTATATCGGGTTTTCACGTGCTTATAAAGATTAACTCATTTCGCACACTTTGGCGGCTTAGGGTTGTCCCTTTGGACGTGGGTTTTTGGTGTGAGGTTTAGCTACATGGGAGAGACACGTCATTCTTCCTCAACTCAGGAAAAGTTAGCAGTAGAAGTCATCGATGTTTCCATGACGACCAGCATCTGTAGAAGAGAGTGAAAGATTTCTCAACGCAGAAATGCAACAGCGACAACCCCTGATATGTGAAGAAGTCAATTTCTGCATTTTTCAAACGAATCATTTTCGTATGATCAAAAGTAATTCATTTTAAGATTATAGGTCGAGAATTTAAAGTGTTAAGCTTTAGAACCCCGTTATTGAGACCGTTAGCGGTTGCACGAATGCATAACTTAGGTGTGACACAAAGCCGAAAGTGTAGCCGCACCCAGTGATGACCTACCTCATTACTCAGTCGTAACTGGTCTATGGATATTGGCTTTCTCATTATCACACACAAATAAAAAAAAGGAGAAATAGCGTGTGAGAGGGAGCGATAGGGAGAGACTGTGACAAAGAAAACGAAAAACAGACTATGATATATAAATAAACCATAGATCTTTTTTATGTACCAAATCCTCCGAGCAGATAGGGGTATCATTAGTCACCACAGTTTCGTCTTGCTTCTTTCTATTTTTTCTTAATTTATATGTTTAAAAATTGTTCTTAATGGTTACTCAGATTCCAGGCCGGTACATATAAATATATGTACTGATTAATTATGAAAAAAAACAAAAAAAAAACAGAGTAGTTACTCAAATACAGGTATCTATTAAAAAAAGTTTAAACAAATAAATCAAATAATAAATATGTCGGAGTTAATCCATTTAGGAAAGAATTTGGTAAAGTTTCGTGTATATATATATATATATATATATATATATATATATATAGTGATTCGCAGACAGATCTGTTTCGCTATATCACAGCTCATCAGTACAGTCAGACAGCCGATTGCTTTTTACCCAGGATTAAAACCCGACCGAATAAGTCATATTTTTAATTAACTTCTTCAGATCTTGTATCTAATACAGATATTATCCGTGTCTTATAATTTATAGTATCTAAACTTATTTATAAATGGAACTTTGTGTGTGTGCGTCTGTGTGTGTGCCCGTTACCTATAGACTCCGAAACGGCTGAACCGATTTTCTTGAAAATTTACACAGTTATACTCTAAGCGTCTGCGAGTGTTCTTAGCTAGGTTTTGTGTCGAGGTACCACCGATAAATATCGAAAATTGATAATCGAAAAAATCGGGTTATAGAAGGAGTGGTCCAATTTTAATCAAATTTGATACACTCATAGACAAAGACATAAGAAACAATATTTAGAATTTTCAAGGTTGCAGTTCTTAGAATAGTGCAGAAAAATCGATAATATATACCGGGTCTGATCAAAATCAGTTTTTCAGCTTTAACTGGAAACAAATATTGCTTTTTAGTCTTTCGTGCCAACGTCCAAAGAGTCTGAGCTCCAGGACCATGGATTAGTTTTAAAGTTTTCATTACACCCGAGCAACACCGGGCTATACTGCTAGTTTTACATATATGAATGTTTTTATAAATCAGTTCTTAAGAATGGCTTCGTGCGAATGAATAGCGTAGGTCAAAGTAGGCACTCCTTCTGTAGACTCTCTGGAGAAAGAGCTTTGCAAAATATAGAAAAAAAAAACATTACTTGAACAATAGTATAAACAGTAAAACGTGGTAGTATATGAAGAGAAAATAATAGTATAATCAATATATTAACTCCCTAGACTATCACAAACACGATTTTGCGAAGAAACTCACAACAGTACGTGAAAAAAGAATGAGAAAATGGAGCCGATAATTTCTTGAAAACAGTTTTTGTAAAAAAAAATAAAAGATCTTCAAAATTTCAACTGACAGTTTCGTTAAATATTCAGTCAGTGAGTGCGCAATGTTTACTGTGTGGAAACGGATTATATGCTATTCTACGATAACATTTTTACAATGCAGTCTTCGTTTATTTTTTTGTTTTTTTTTGTTTTCCTCACTTTTTGGCGTTCATGCTTCATTTGGGAAAAAAATGTTTGGGATTTTTATTTATTTATTTATTCTGTTATGCGAAGCTATCCGGGGCAAGGTATCAGCAACCATTTGTTACCCCTCCCCGCTATGGTCTGTTCTTTGAATTCAAATTTACCAAGCAGCTTAAGTCGATGTTGATTTTTGGGAAAAGCAAGAATTGAAGAGTGAAACTTTCTTAATTCAAATTTCCTGTGTTAAACTGTGAAGTATGTCACGAATTGTTTCTTAAATCTGTATTTTTCGTTTTTTGTTTTGTTTTTTTGTTTTCCTCACATTTTTGGCGTTCATGCTTCATTTGGACTTTAAGTTAAAACTTAGTTAACTTTCCACTTTTGGAAGTTTGTGTTTCGTGTTTTTTTGTTTGTTTTTGTTTTCTTTTTTTTTAAATAGGAGTAGATAGGTCAGACTATCGCCCGGTCCATATTCCTCCCACGTCTATTGAACTGGAGTAGAGGCTTGCCCCTTGTTTCCTATTTAGGATGTGGTTTCCGGCTTTCTCTTCTCTCTCTTCAGACCTTGGAATTGGTGCTTCCGTGAGTTTCCTGCGATCTGGCCGGTTGGTGGCAACGGCTCATCTCTTTGAGGGTACCGGGTTGGCAGTTTCCTGGTTGCTGCTTCCGACTGGTAGTGAGGAGCCCTAACTATAAGTTGTATAATATCGGGGTTCTTGTAGTGCCATGTCGCGCATGGATAGGTGTCCCTGCAAGCGCTTTCGGTGGGCAACCCCGAGGCCACACCTTGTTGCAGCCCTAGCCAGTTTCCCTCCCAGCACAGATCGTGGATAATGACCGCCTGTATCCTCTAACCTAGGCCCCTTTCTACAAAGAGAATCATGACTAAACAAATCAGAAATGACCCTAAACCAGTTAAATCCAAACCACCTAAACCCATTAACCTTTCCTTCACTAATATCCGGGGCATTCGTACTAACTTTCCTAGTGTAGAAGCGTTCCTGCATGAAAAGTACCCTGACATTCTTGCGCTCTGTGAAACTAACCTCAACTCAGCTATTCCCTCCTCTGACCTCTTCATCCCTGGTTATCTTCCTCTTTTAAGGAAGGATTCCACTGTCCACATGCATGAGCTGGGTGTTTATGTCAGTGAACACCTCCCCATAGCTAGGGTGACTTCACTCGAATCTACTGACCACCAATACATGTCTCCGCCTGTCTCTCCTCAGTTCCGTTAGTTACCTATTCTTTCTTTACCGTTCTCCCTCCTCTCCTGACTTCTCCCTATTAGATAGCATTGCTGACGACATAGATAAGGCTATTTCCTATCACCCATTCGCCCACATATTTGTATTTGGAGACCTCAATGCCCATCACTCTGAGTGGCTTGAAAACGACGTTGCTGATCCAGCGGGCATTCACGCCATGAACTTTGCTATTTCCCAATCCCTTACGCAAGCGGTGGACTTCCCCACTCGCTTCCCAAGCACTCCCTCGGGTCATTCCTCACTACTAGATATATGTTTCACCTCTGCGCCCGACGCCTGTCAAGTCTCGCAGCTTTGCCCTCTCGGCAACTCCGACCACGCTGTAGTCTCTCTCAGTATTTCTTTCCAATCTCACTCCCTCCAGGAGCCTCCTACCTATAGGACCTCCTACCTCTACCAAAAAGCTGACTGGGATGCATTTCGCGATTTCCTCTGCAACGTCCCTTGTGGAAAAGTGTTCGACCTATCAGTTGATGACTGTGACTCTGAGGTCTCGTCATGGGTGAAAGCTGGCATTGATGCCTTCATACCCACCAGGAAGTATTGCTTAAAACCTCATTCCTCTCCGTGGTTCTCTCCGGCCTGCCCAGCCGCCATTGCCCACAGGAACCATTACTTCCGTCTATTTCGGAGACAGTCAACTGATCACAATAGGTGCCTGTTCATATCTGCTCGCAATGAGTGCAAGAGAACCCTAAATGACGCCAAACAGTTGTTTGCTGAGAGAATGCGACAGCACATAGCTGACCGCATGTTCGGCTCCAAGTACTATTGGAGGATTTGTAAACGAGTGCTCAACAATAGGAAATCCTCAATACTTCCTTTAATCCATGGATTTGAGGTTCTCACGTCATCTGCGGACAAAGCTGAGTGCTTTGCGCACAGATTCTCATCCAACTCCACAATCGACTCGTCCGGATTACACCCACCAGACCTCCCTATTAGAACTGAGGCCAAACTGCACGACGTATATATTACCCCGACAGTAGTATCCAGAGTAATTTCAAAACTCGACCCCCATAAGGCGTGTGGAGACGATGGAATCCCAGTGATAGTCCTTAAGAGGTGTGCTCCTGAACGTTCCCCTGTCCTCTCTAAACTATTTAACTACTGCCTTTCTGCTTCCTGCTTTCCTGCATTCTGGAAGTTCTCTTCAGTCGTTCCTGTATTTAAGAATTGTGGTGAACCCTCGGACCCATCCAACTATCGCCCTATCAGTCTTCAACGGATATTCGGGAAAGTATTCGAGGCCATAATCAATGCTGAAATAGTTCATCACCTCACTGCCCACAAACTCTTCTCTGACAGGCAATATGGATTCCGCTTTGCCAGGTCCACGGCCGACCTGCGAACAACCGTAATGGAGTACATGCTACAGGCCCTTGATGAGTCTGACGAGGCTCGCGCGGTTGCTCTGGACATCTCCAAGGCTTTCGACAGGGTTTGGCACTCTGGCCTCCTATGCAAACTACGCGGTTATGGTATTACCGGTCGCCTGCTTGACCTAATCCAATCTTTCTTAAATAACCGCAAAATGAAGGTCATTCTGAATGGGCGTGCCTCTTCGTCCTACAGCACGAATGCTGGTGTCCCTCCCACAGGGCTCTATCCCGGGCCCGACACTCTTCCTTATTTTCATTAACGATCTCCCAGATGAGATCAAGTCCCAAGTAGGCATCTACGCAGATGACACTACAATATACTCCCGCTCCAGTAAGAAACCTGTCGAGGCGGACAGACATAATCTCGCTGCTGACCTTGAATGGGATCTACACTCTGTGGTGATCTGGGGCAAGAAGTGGCTTGTCAACTTCAATTCATCTAAGACCAAGCTGTTGTCTGTCAACCATTACAGGCAACCTCTCCTGCCTCCCATAAGCATGTACCAAGCAATTCTCCCGGAGAGTAATACACTACGCCTCCTCGAACTTACCCTGTCTTCAGACCTCATATGGAACCACTATATTGAATCCATAGCAAAATCTACTGCTAAGAAGGTTGGGTCACTATGTCGATCCAGGATGTTTTTTCCACCTGAATCCATCCTGCATATATACAAGTCAACCATCCGTCCGTGCATGGAGTACTGCTGCCATTTATGGTCAGGTGCTCCTGCCGTTCTCCTCAGTGTTCTTGACAGGCTCCAAAGGAGAGTCTGTAATGTGATAGGTACTGATCTGGCGGCTCGACTGCAGCCACTTCCCCATCGTCGGAATGTGGCCTCCCTTTGTCTGTTCTGTAAATACTTTCATGGTTTCTGCTCAGACGAACTTAAGTCACTGATGCCTCCTCAACAGGTGTTTACCCGTGCAACCAGACTGGCAACTGGGTCCCACCCATTCACAGTCAGGTTAGCCAAATGCAGACGACAATTCTACTCCTGCAGCTTCTTCTCTAGCACTTCCCGCCTGTGGAACTCACTCCCGTATTCTTGCTTTCATGACGGCTACAACCTCCAGAAATTTAAATGCAAAGTCAATACTCTTCTACTAACCACTGGACTCTAGCTCTCTCCCCACCCCCGTATAACCTTCCCTTTCTCTCCACCTATGTATCTGTCATCGCACCTGCATTCTCAGCTTTCTATTGTTCCTTTCTAACTAGCTTGTACTCCTCACTCTTTTCTAATTAATCTTTTTACATTCATGTAGCCCCCTGCACATCAGTGGCGTTTCCGCCTTGCTCGGGTTGAAATGATTTAAAAAAAAAAGTGCATTGGAAATAAAATTTCCGGCATCTGCATTGGTCGAAAAGAAGGTTCCATGATAATTTCGCTTCAATACTTTGCCTAAACTGTTGTCATATCTGGTCAAGCGCCCCTAATGTTCGCCTCAGTGTTCTCGTTAGGCGCAAAAGGAGAATCAGGAATATGACAGGTCCTGACCTGGCAGCTCGACTTCAGCCACTTTCTCACCGGCGGGATGTGGCTTCACGCTGTCTCTTTCACAAATATTTTCATGGTTTCTGCTCCGACGACTTGTCACTGGTGCGTCCACAAGAGTTTACTTGTGCAACCAGACTGGCAACAAGATTCCACCTTTTTACAGTTAGATTAACCATATGCAGCCGACAATTCTACTCCACCAGATTCATTTCTAGCACTTACTGCTTGTGGAGCTCCCTTCCGTATACTTGCTTTCCTGCCGGCTACAACCTCTAGGAATTTGAATGCAATGTCAATTCCCATCTGTTATTCACTTGGCTCCAGTCCTTTCTATATCACCCCGTGTATCTTGTTCTTTTTCTTTCTCTCTGCCTTCGCAACTGTCTTCACTCCTGTGTTTCCGTCCTTCTCTTGCTATTTCTCTGACATACCCTGTAATTGGTTCGTCTTTCTGATGACTATTCATGCCTAAACTTTTACTCTCTAATGTAGCCCACTGCGCATTGGATTTAGTGTCGATTACTTTAATGTTTGTAGTTGTTCTCCACCCATGTAAACAGTTAAGAGACACCCGCTTCCCCCTCCCCCCAAAAAAACCAACGTGAGTATCAACTTATTTACTTGATAAATGCATATGCAGGTATAGATATTTGGCTGCAAGTCTTTGAATAAATATTTAAAATGATATTCGTCCAAGCGATAAACATATTGCATTGTCATGAAGTAGAAGAAAATTGTCTTTAAAAAATCATGGTTTTATATTGCTGATTAATTACGTTTACGTTCATATCACGTTAAATACACGGGTTATCGTTCGGTCACCGAAGTTAAGCAACGTTGATCCTGATCAGTATTTAGTTAGGTGATCGCTTGGGAATGAGAGTTGCTGTAAGCGTTTCTTGATGGATGTGCGTTGTGGTGAAACGGATATCGGCTCGAAAAGAGAAATCGGGGAGACGAGTTCGAATTCCAGTTGAATGCTCTGCATTCACTTACGCGATACTACTCTTTGGAAAGGTATTGATCTGTCTCTTTCCTTCAGTTATGGGTTAAATAACAGGACACATTGGGTTCAATATCCTTGGCTGGCAACCATTATAAGGCAGCAGGTATTGGCAACCTGTTGCTGGATAATTAAAAGAAATCCTTGAGTTCTATACAGGGTAAGACTTGGGACCCTACCCTTAAAACAAATCCCAACGAATTTTTCTCCATCTTTGAGGAATCCAGCTCAACACGACCAGGATGAATGCCGGTACAGGTACTATCTTGACAGTACCGAATGCTTGCAGTAATACTTATTAATATCACCAGCCGTTACTGTCAGTCAGTTAAGTGCCATACGTGATACACGCTTGGGTGATCATGTCTCGAAAGAGACATGACTGACTGGGCAGAAGATTATCCCGCAGTAGGTTGCCATTGCTTTCTGCGGTAGACTGGTTGCCGACCAAGGCCATAGAACCCAATCTGTCCTGTTATTTAACCCATAACTGGAAGGAAGAGACGGATTAATACCTTTCCCAAGGGTATTTGCGCGTAAGTGAATGCAATGAATTCGGCTGGAATTCGACCTCGGCTCCCCGATTTCTCGTTCCGAGCCGATATCCACTGTACCACAACGCTGTTACTGTAATAATGACATTAATGGTGAGAATAGCCGTTTCCATATAGAAATTCACCTTTGCAGTAGGAATTAATAAATAGTTTTCAATTTATCAGGAAGGTAGTTTTATCAAATCTGTCAATGTTGTTCTTGCGAGAAATAATAAGAGTTTAATTCCTAAGCTTATGTCTAAGCCTAGCAGTATAGCCCGGCGTTGCTCGGGTGTAATGCCAGCTTTAAAACTAATCCATGGCTTCTGGAAATCAGACTCTGGACGTTGGCACGAAAGTCTAAAAAGCAATAGTTGTTTCCAGTTAAAGCGAAACCGTAGACTGAAAGAAAAATGAATGGATGTAAGTCAAATCTTGATTTCCTGGTATCGATATAAAACTTTTCTGCACTATTGTAAGAACTGCAACATTAAAACTTCTGAATATCGTTCCTTATGTCTTTGTCTATGAGTGTATCAAATTTGATTAAAATTGGACAACTCCTTCTATAACCCGATTTTTTTCGATTATCGACACAAAACCTAGCTAAAAACACTCGTAGACGCTTATAGTACAACTGTGTAAATCTTCAAGAAAATTGGTTCAGCCTTTTCGGGGTCTATAGGTAACGGATACACACACAGACACACACAGACAAAGTTGCATCTATAAATAAGTTTAGATAGTGTGGAGGGTCAGTCAGTCAGTTAAGTGTCATACATTATACACACTTGTGCGAGCTTACGGCCTATCACGTTGAATACATCGGTTCTCGCTCAATCACGGAAGTTAAGCAACGCTGAGCCTGGTCAGTACTTAGATGCTTACAGCACCTGGTACTCCCAAGCACCTGGTACTCCCGCTTGGGAGTACCAGGTGCTTGGGAGTACCAGGTGCTGTAAGCATTTAGTAACGGATGTGCGTTGTGGTGCAGTGGATATCGGCTCGGAAAGAGAAATCGTTGAGCCGAGTTCGAATTCCAGTTGAATACCCTGCATTCACTTAAGCACTGGTACCCTTGGGAAAGGTATTAATCCGTATCTTCCCTCCAATTATGGGTTAAATAACAAGGGTAGGAGTTGGGGACCCTGCCTTTAAAAACAAAACCCACTGAATCTTGTTACTCGAAAAGAAAATAGTATTACTAGACACTAAATAAAAACAACAATAGTTGAAAGAAAAAGGTATTACCAGCAATAAATAAAATTTAGTTGGCAATAAATGACCCGCCCAGGTTGATATGCCATGAAAACAAAACAACCAACATTTGTGCGATCATATCCCGAAAGAGACATGATTGCCTTTTCCAGTAGTAGCTTGCAGTTACTTTCTGCGAAAGAACGGCTACAGACCCCAATCTAGCCTGCTATTTAACCCATACCTAGAGGGAGAAGAGTCGGATTAATACATGTGCTAAGGATAATTGTGCGTAAGTGAATGCAACAAATGAATCGCGATTATATCATTATTTTCCTTTCTAGTTTTATGTACTTTTCGTTTTCGTTGTTGCCACTTTTGGAAGTTTTCGAAAGGTATGATTTCCGTTTAAGCTTTATGATTGACATTCTGTAACGCCCACCTAAACGATCAGATGTACAGTCCTGTACAAAAGTATTGGGACAAGAACTATTTTATCTTTTATGAGGCATCAAAATAAAGTTTAAAATCACCCCCTGTCCTAACACTTTTGCAAACTAACGGTAGTATGCAAAAGTATTAAGACAGGGGTGATTTTCCTAAAAACTCACTAAAATTCAAATACAGGGTGAAAAGCCAAGTGAATTGCTAATAAATATTGATTATTTAAAACTAGGTGCAATAGAAGTGTATTAAAAAGAAGTTATATTTAATTTGTCCTATTTTCTATTAAACCATTTTTTGAAGCTACTCTATTGATCATCTATGGGATATTTAGGAATAAAAATAGATAAATTTAATGTTACTTCGAAAGACAGACGTTGGGAACAAATACAAGCTTCTTGGCAGGAGATACCATTAGATACATTGAAGAAGCTTGTGATGTCAGTGCCTGACAGAATGAAGGCTGTCGTCAAAGCAGAAAGCTATTATACTAAATATTAAATTTATTTTGTAACAAGCATTTTTCTTGTTAAAGCGTTTGTTGAGTAAATCAAATAAGATTACTTTAATTAAATTGTTTTCTGTCAATATGCCTCATAAAAGATAAAATTATTCTTGTCTTAATACTTTCTCACAGTACTGCGTATATATATATATATATATATATATATATATATATATATATTAGGTGCGATTGGTAAATTGTTGCATTTATTTTGTTATTTCAAAGCAAAAGGCTATTATACTAAATATTAAATTTATTTTGTAACAAGCATTTTTCTTGTTAAAGTATTTGTTGAGTAAATCAAATAAGATTACTTTAATTAAATTGTTTTCTGTCAATATGCCTCATAAAAGATAAAATTGTTCTTGTCTTAATACTTTCTCACAGTACTGCATATATATATATATATATATATTAGGTGCGATTGGTAAATTGTTGCAATTATTTTGTTATTTCAAAGCAAAAGGCTATTATACTAAATATTAAATTTATTTTGTAATATGTATTTTTTCTTGTTAAAGTATTTGTTGAGAAAATTAAATCAAATTACATGAATTAAATTGTTTATTTTCTGGTAATACGCCTCATAAAAGATAAAACAGTTCTTGGCCTAATACTGTTGCACAGTACTGTACATTCTTCTTCTTCTTCTTTAGGACGTAAGAAATCATATCCTTCCCAATATCACTATCCCTTGTAGTTCTTGGCGCCCTTTCTCTTGTTACTCTTCCCGAACCCTGATTTCTCATTTATTTGGTCAAGCCTGTCAAGTATGTTACGCGTTGCTCTCCCCTGTCTCTTTTCCCCTCTATCTGTCCTCTGAGTATGTAGAATAGCCTTCTTTAAAACCGAAATGTATATTCGATGAAAGTCACTTTTAATCACTGACCTGAGAAACCATTTGTAAAAAGATGAGAGATTAGAAATTTCCAAATAGGTTGGACGCCATCAACAACATCCTTATAAGAGTTTAGATCTGACGATTCCATTGAAGAACATGAATCGAGTTCTTAGATCACTACTAAGCCATTCTTAATAGTTGATATACGAAAACGTTCATATGTATATATCCGAATGAATAAGGAAGGAAGAAAATATTTGCAACGTTCAAAACATTTATTTAAAACAGTGCTCAATAGGAAAATAGAGCAATGAATATTTATTATAGATTATACATTGGTTTGTATATGTTCTAAAGTATAATATATATATATATATATATATATATATATATATATATATATATATATATAACATAGCACACTTGCTATACTATCAAGGTAAATTCCGATGGAGACGAACTCAAAAGAACTCAATGTTCAATTCATTTATTTAATTTAACAGATTAATATTATTTAGAAATGATTTATATATATTAGAATCGCCGACTGACGTCAATTCGGTCGGGTTTCAATCCTGGGTTAAAAAGTAATCGGAGTCTAACCGTACTGATGAGCTGTGATACAGCGAAACTGATCTGTCTGCGGATGACTATATATATCACATTGGCGAAAATATTTAGTGTATAAATAAGGATTTTCGATACTGATTTACAAAGTGATCCGTTCCTTCAGTCTACCCTGGATACTCATTTTGTTTTTTCCCTTATAGACTGAGTTTCAGAGATAATTTTCTTTGAGCAAGACCCATACGTACTAATTTTTTTTAACTTAGCCACAAACTAAATAAAGTGTTTGTAGGATGCATAATAGAATCGAAAACAAAAGTGAAGGTGATAAGACCAAGTTAAACATTTATAAACGACTCGTTTCGTCGAGATCGTCTGCTCTTATTGGCTTCCTCAGTCTACATTAATATCTTGATTTTGCAGTATTTTACAATGTTCAAGAAAATTACCGAATGTAGCCCATCCTATGTTCAATTTCCTCATCTTCTATTATAAACTTATTATAATTGATTCACACATCGAGTTATACGAAGTGTTGTTTATTTATTAATTTTACATTCATAATTTTTATAAGTTAGTGTATGTAACATCAATGATTTCATTCCAATTACTGATCATAGTTTCTCTCTTGGAAAGGTTTATCCTAAGTGCTATATCTTGTAACACTATTTTTTAAATAATTTAAAACTCCTAGTAAGGCAATAAAGCAACTAAGATATCAGGATTACTGAGTGTTTGATTTGTGTTTGAGTTTTATTTAACGGCATATCAACCTGTGTGGGTTATTTAATGCCAAAAAGTGGGGATTTAAGGGGTTTTTTAACGTTCGGTTCTAGTGAAAATTTTGATTTAGTCAGATTTAAATGTGGTTTGTTGTTTTTATTCTCTTTTATTTTAGAAAACTGAAAATGTCTTTTAGTTTTTTATTAAAAAATGTTTTGCTGAGAATAATTTTTCCATCAAAAATGTGTTATGGTAATATTTGCTTTTTCAAAAATGTACGGTTGGTTATGTTTCATTAAAAATGTATTTTTTCTGTAAAGTTCTATTTTTATAAAAGTGTATTTTTACACTTTCATTGTGTTTTGACCCCAGTTTGGGGATTAGGTATTTGCCCATAGCTGGGACCCTAACAGGTGCTACCACTCTGCATCAGGGTGGACCTGAAAACAACAGCAATTAATAAGTGGTTCCATGCTCCTCACAACCTTCCAATCAGAGGCCTTACTGCCGGATGCAGTTTACCGTCATGCCCAGGACTTTTACTGAGTGTGAAAGAATATTAGGAAGATTATAAAGGAAAGCGAACATTAAAAGAACAGGAATTTAGAAGACAGGGAATAAGGATTTGTATTGTATTTACATTTTCACGATGAAAGTTGTTTGGAAAGCAAGAAGGCGGAGCGTGTTCTACAAGCAAGAAGTGCGATTGAAGAAATTGTTAGTATAGAAATTATTGTTACATCTAATAAAACCTTGTCGGTAAATTATTTCTGAGCTTAAATTCATAATCTCTAAATGGGAGAGAAGTTTATTTTAAAAATACCAAAATGTGGCACAACGTCAATAGTGGGGGGTTAGGATAAAATACGGTCTTCAATTTTTTACTTAGCTAGCCAATCTTTTACTGACCTAAGCATAACACAGTATTATTTATACCAAAACAACATGTTATTTACCATTCATATCCCAGCTACCATAATATCTCCAAGTCTCTATAAAGCAGTCTACATATGTACAATTTGTCTGATGGTATGGGGAACAATAAAAAAATCAATTATTAAAAATAGAACGCCAATGAATATTCAACATTTTATACACGCGAAACTAAACACCAAAACAATTACTATGAATATATTTTAGAAAAAGGTAGGAAGAAGCTAGGTTAAGATGTTGGAAAGTCACTGAAGCCGAGATATCTTTTCTGGACCAATAACATTGCAGTTTCTTCTTTTAATTTTATTATGGATCTCTAAAAACATGGAAGAAGCACCACATTATATTCAGTAGCAAAACCTAGTACACGAATGAATGTTAGACTTGTAACTGTGTTCTTATAAACATTTAAATGTTTATTTTAAACTTATATAGTTAATACAATTATACTTGATAATGAATGTTGAATTTTGTTCGGTATCATTCTTATCTAAACAATGTCATCACAATAACCCATACGCTACTATCATCATTATTACTGTGGCCTTGGGAGGGACAACAGAAACACTGTTTTCTACTACTAGTTTCGTTAGTGATGTGGTTTGAAATGCTAAAATGATCACTGCTAATTATTTCATATCAGTACTTGTACAAGATCAAAGAATAGTCTAAGGCAGTGGTTCCCAAATTTTTTTCTTTGGGCCGAATTTTCGGAATTCAAATTTGTACGCATCTCACTAAATTTAATGTGACAAAAAGTACATTTAAAAATAAGTAGAAAAAACAAAACAAAAGTGTAAAGAGAGATAAGCGTGGATTCAAAATCAAAAGATTATCATTGTTAACTCTCTCGTCCAACCTGGAGATACTGGTTAATATATTCTTGTCCAAGCCGCGTTCATCCTGGTCGAGGTTGAGCTGGTTTTCTACCAGATGGAGCAAGTTTCATTGGGATTTGTTTAAGTGCACGGTCTCAAATCCTGCGCTGTTATTCATCTCATAACTGGAGGGAAGGAACGGATTAATACCTTTCCCAAAGGTACCAGTGCGTAAGTGAATGCAAGGTGTTCAACTGGAATTCAAACTCAGCTCACCGATTTCTCTTTCCGAGAAAAGACATCCACTGCCCCACAACGCACATCCATCAATAAACGTTTACAGCACCTGGTATTCCCAAGCGGTCACCCATCTAAGTACTAACCAGGCTCGACGTTGCTTAACTTCGGTGATTTGGCGAGAACCAGTGCATTCAAAGTGATATAAACGTAAACTTACTATATTCTTCCTGTAATACAAAATACAACAATCATAAAACCGGTCTATTATTATTTACACCAATTTTTACTGGTACTCAAGCATGCAATTACAATTAATCCATAATAATATTTGAAAGTTTTAAATCATTTTGGGTCCCTGGCCGCTCTCTACGACAGAGTCGGCCGAGTCGTACTCGGAGAAAAGGGTTACCGAGCCGGAGGTGATGCGCCCACATACAGCACCTAAACTCGACGACCTAATTCGTTTTTTGAAATTCTTTCTAAATCTTTGATTGTCACTCAATCAAACTTGCTATCATCTTCCGCCATAATATTTGGGAACCACTGATGTAAAGAAATGGTTTACGTTTATCGTCGATTTATTATTTAAGTGGCTGCTTTGCAGTTTTCATCGAGCGAGAAGAAAGGAATACAACTAAACTAGAAGAAAATCGAATGCATGGTGATCTGCAAAAAGAGCAACCGAAAATGCCAAATACAGGCGAATTGTCATGGCGAAGGACGCATTCCAGAAGCTGAATAAAGTATTACGACACAAGAAGCTCTCACTAGAAACAAAGAAAACAGTACTACAATGCTATGCGATGTCAGTTCTTCAATATTGCAGTGAATGTTGGAAAATATAATCAAAGATGAAGGAATAGTTGAATCAGATGAAATGTGGTGCTACAGAAGGATGTTGCGGATATCATGGACCGAGCATGTGAGCAATGATGAGGTGTTGGAGAAAATGGGAATAAAAAGGAAATTAATATTGAACATCATGAATAGAAAACTGAAGTTCCTGGGACATGCAATGAGGAAGGAGGGCTTGGAGAAACTGATACTAACAGGCCAGATAGAAGGAAAAAGAGACAGAGGAACACAGCAGATAACATATTTAAAGGGCCTGAGCAGTTGGATGATAGAAGTGGGGTTGCGAAATATTACAGGAGAAGACGTACTAAGAGCCACCAGGGATAGGGAGACGTGGAAGGCCATGATCGCCTACGCTCTGAATAGACAAGGCACATAGAAGAAGAAGAATCTGCTAGACACGTAAACAAATCAAACAATAATAACTCTTAGGCTGCTCATGTTCAATTCACCCTAATAACCTAACTCCTCATGTACAGATATCTTGATAGAAAACCCCATTGTGGGCATTCTACGATGGTTATATAAAAGTTAGCAAGTGCCTGACGATATGTGAAAGTCACTTCCCACAACAAACATAACATCCCAATAAGTTGCATCCAGAACTGATACACTCTTAAATAAGCTTGACAGACGCCAGACTAAATAATTTCACTATCCTTTGAAAATCAGTATTTGAAATTCTAGCTTTTAATTTTCATGTAGAAATATTCTGTACAGTCATTTATCTAAGTAGGGAAAAATGGGAATATTCAATGTCTACATTTAATATTTAAAGGTGGCGAAGTTGTTTAGAATAAGTCTAAATTGATATTTTATTTTAATCATTTCACCCCAAGCAAGGCATTCCATTGCCACTATTGCGCATGGGGCTACATAGGGGAAGGTAAAGAGAAGGAGTGGTTAGGTGTAGGAAATGTCAGAAGGAAGGTGATAGATGGGTAAGGATACCGAGGATGAGGGTTGGGCAGATGTGAAGAATGTTTGAAAGAATGGGAGCGAGTTAGTGTGTTAGGAGGTGTCTATTGACCTTACATTTAAAGTCCTGGAGATTGTAGCGGTCGGGGAAGCAATCATGTGTAAGGGAATTCCACAGTTGGGAAGTGCGAGAAAAGAAACTGTTGGAGTAAAAGTTGCGGTTGCATTTTATCGGTTTCACTGTGAAATGGTTGGATTTAGTTGCTAATCTAGTTTCTCGTGAAAATTCATATCTAGGGGGCAGCAGTGATCTAAGTTCATTGGAGCAGAAGCCGTGAAAGTATTTATAGAAGAGACACAGGGAAGCCATGTCGCGCCATTGAGAGAGAGACTGCAGGCTGTCTGCCAAGTTGATATCGATCACATTACAGACCTTCCGCTGTACCTTGTCGAGAAGCCCGAGGAGAATAGCAGGAGCACCCGACCAGATATGGCAGCAGTGTTAAATGCACGGGCGGATGGTAGCTTTATATATGTGCAAGATAGATTCAGACGGAAAAAAAACCTCCAGGCCTTGCACAGAGAACCGACTTTCATATCAGCGGATTTAGCAATGGATTCGATATAGTCATTCCATTTGAGGTCCGCTGTAAGTGTGAGACCAAGGAGGCGTAGTGTTATATATTGAATAACTTTTGTAAAATATATGACACGACATATAAAGCCAGATTATTATCCAGTAATAAATTAATAATTAATAATTTTATTCCTCTCAGACATTTAATGACCAATTATGGTGTTCTTTCTAGATCTAGATATTTTGCCTTTGCTGATCTATTTTGCTATTTATCTAACCGACTTCCTTTAAAAGAAAATTAGTGTATCAGTCTTATGTATTTGCACTAAAGTTGTGGGTGAGTGGATTTCTAGTTATTTGGCTTTTTTCTATCTGTTCTACCATAAACATTTTTTTTTTATATAAGCGTTTCACCCCGAGCAAGGCATGTCACTGCCACTACTACGCAGGGGGCTACGTAGAGTGGAGAAAGGCTGATTAAGTATAGGAAATGACAGAGGGTGGGTGATAGGCGGGTAAGGATACCGAACTGCCGGCGAAAATTCTTTTGTTACATTTATATATATAGAAATTACTTTATTGAAAAACCTACAAAAGACACACAATGAAGCAATATAACCTGACAACATTTTTAAAGTTTCTCTTTTTATACAAAGTATATTTTATAACGTCAATTTCACTTGTTTTGTACCAACAAATTAGCTCTTGACGAAAGTTTATTAAAATAAGACACAAAATGTTCACAAATTTTATAATCGAAATTTGTCAACAAATTTAATTAAAGAATTACTTTAGGGAAACAAACTAGCTAATACAATCAGTTTTTTAACTTAATTTTCAAAAACTATTCTAAAAATGGCAAATATCTATTTCGTCTTTGTGAGGTTTAATAAATAACGAACCGTAATTAAAATCGGAGAGCTTAGTTCGAATTCTAGTCGAGTCCGTTTCATTAATGTCCTTGAGAAATGAATGAATATATCTCTTCTCCCTCCAGCTATAGGTTAAATAGCAGAACATCTCTCCCCCTCCAGCTATAGGTTAAATAGCGGAACAGACTAGATCATATAGCAACCAGCCTAGCGCAGAAAGAATTGAGTCACATTTCTCTTATTAATCATGATCTTACTGTTTGTTTACTCAGTCGAGCCCTCCGAAAATCTACCCCAGTTATTGTCTGGATATGGTAAAAATTGTGTTGTCTTTATTCTTCTATATATAATGATTCCTATAATAAAAAATATTTCACTGTCTGACGAGGTGACAATAATAACTTTTCGAAACACAACGGCCCTTGTGTTGCAATAAACAGTGTTTTTATTTTTTTACAATCCAAATTATTTGTCAATTAGAGTTAAATTTAATTAAAGAAATATTAAGGAAACCCAAACTAGCATATGCAATCAGTTTTTCCACAGAATTGTCAAAAATTATTCCAAAAAAAGCATTTGTCTATTTTATTTCTCTGGTCAGATGTGAAAAGTTCTTTTCATAAATAGTGAATAATTAGTTTTCTGGATTCAAAATAAAATCCTAGACTTTGTGAGTTTTTCATTTTGACATGAGAAAGATCTTTGCAGAGCCTGTTTTTTTTTTCTGATAATTTCCTTCAATTTTTTTCTATTTTTTCACTTGAGCAAAGTTTTCATTTGAAAAAAGTGTTTCTATCTTTCCTGGCTTCGACTACTTTTGTCTTTATTTTATAACATTTTAGTGACATTCTATTTTTGTTTATTTCCTACCCTGATGAGATCTTGGTGAGATTTCATTCGTGACGACTCTTTTTATACGATAACTAAAATGTCTACTTGAATGAACACCAAATAGGATATAGATATTAATAGTATTATTGGATCAAATCATAATGCAATTTTCAATTTATCCTCCTTGTTATCATGGATGGACTTATCTATTCATGATAACTAGTTGAGTATTTTTCAAAGGAGAAAGAAAATACTATTGTAGTGACTTTTCTAACTGAGTATTGAATGTTACTATCACGACTGGCTCGGTCAACTTAAGTGTTGTGTCTTGCCAGACTCAGCTGGTAGAAGGATAATTAACTACTTATTTTAACAGATTTTTAAAAGATTTGCTTTTTCTCAACTTATGAAATCTGAACGTCGAAAATTAAAAAAAAAGCTCACCCCAGAATCTACGGAACATTGAAACATTTGAAAGATACATTTGAAGTCAAACAATTAAAAAGTGGAGGACTTAAAAGTAGTAATATTGGAATTAATATAAACTAACAAGAATAATAATAATAATAACAATAACGACAACAACAACCATTTCAGGAATCACTTTTGTGACAAGAACAACAGCCCAAAATATTATAACTTTTAAGAAGAGTAAAATTACCAAAGACACTTCTAAACTATTTTCAGTAGGACTCAGTGGAAAATTCAGTTTGCGGATGTAAATATAACCTTAATAAAGAGGTTCCATTCGCAGAATTCTACAAACACTATGACGAAATTTAAAAAAATGAATAATTTTTCTTTTAAGCAATTTTTTCTAATGAAAATTAAATTGCATAAAGAAAATTAATAAAATAAATTATAATATAACATGGTATTCGTATCATAAAATCAAAATAAAAAAATCAGTCGCATATTAAAAAATTAAAAATTTCCGTAGGTTTAGAAAAGAAAACCCCAATTAAGTAGAAAAATAAGTTGAGGTTTAATACCAGTATTGTTTTCAGAAAGAGAAACAATCGTAACTATTTTTTCTGCCAAGTCGTAAATTATTTTACGACTTGGCAGAAAAAATATATAATACCTGATTAAGAAAAATAATTATTTGGCTTAAAGGAATATAAACTGTTGATCTGGGAATATGTCTGTAGATGATAGTTTAAATTATTCTGAACGACTGGTAAAACATTAATGGCATCCATATGAGAGTCAGTTTTTACCAAGTAAAATGTATAATCTGCTTAGAGATCTCGAGCTTATATTTTAATTTCGAAGCATATTATAATATTGAACAAAACTTGCAAAACTCTATTCTGTATTAAATTTCCCTATAAACTATACCAAATCTACTATAACTGATTTGAATTGATGAAGTGATATTTGAATGATTTAGAAAATTATTAATTCAATATACTAATTGTTATTATGGATATGGATAGGTGTCCCTGCAAGCGCTTTCGGTGGGCAACCCCGAGGCCACACCTTGTTGCAGCCCTAGTCAGTTTCCCTCCCACCACAGATCGTGGGTAATGACCGCCTGTATCCTCTACCCTAGGTCCCTTTCTATAAACAAAAAACATGACAAAACAAATCAGAAATGACCCTAAACCAGTTAAATCCAAACCACCTAAGCCCATTAACCTCTCCTTCACTAATATCCGAGGCATTCGTACTAACTTTCCTAGTGTAGAAGCGTTCCTGCATGAAAAGTCCCCTGACATCCACGCGCTTTGCGAAACTAACCTCAACTCAGCTATTCCCTCCTCTGACCTCTTCATCCCTGGTTATCTTCCTCTTTTAAGGAAGGATTCCACTGTCCACATGCATGAGCTGGGTGTTTATGTCAGGGAACACCTCCTCATAACTAGGGTGACTTCACTCGAATCTACTGACCACCAATACATATGTCTCCGCTTGTCTCTCCTCAGTTCGGTTAGCTACCTATTCTTCCTTTACCGTTCTCCCTCCTCTCCTGACTGCTCCCTATTAGATAGCATTGCCGACGACATAGTTAAGGCTATTTCCTATCACCCATTTGCCCACATATTTGTATTTGGAGACCTCAATGCCCATCACTCTGAGTGGCTTGAAAACGCCGTTACTTATTCGGCGGGCATTCACGCCATGAACTTTGCTATTTCCCAATCCCTTACGCAAGTGGTGGACTTCCCCACTCGCTTCCCAAACACACCCTCGGGTCATTCCTCACTGCTAGATATATGTTTCACCTCTGCGCCCGACGCCTGTCAAGTCTCGCAGCTTTGCCCTCTCGGCAACTCCGACCATGCTGTAGTCTCCCTCAGTATTTATTTCCAATCTCACTCCCCCCAGGAGCCCCCTACTTATAGAACCTCCTACCTCTACCAAAAAGCTGAATGGGATGCCTTTCGCGATTTCCTCTTCGACGTCCCTTGGGGAAAAGTGTTTGACCTATCAGTTGATGACTGTGCCTTTGAGGTCTCGTCATGGGTGAAAGCTGGCATTGATGCCTTCATACCCACCAGGAAGTATTGCTTAAAACCTCATTCCTCTCCGTGATTCTCTCCGGGCTGCTCAGCCGCCATTGCCCACAGGAACCATTACTTCCGTCTATTCCGGAGACAGCTAACTGATCACAATAGGCGCCTGTTCACATCTGCTCGCAGTGAGTGCAAGAGAACCCTAAATGACGCCAAACAGTTGTTTGCTGAGAGAATGCGACAGCACATAGCTGACCGCAAGTTCGGCTCCAAGGACTATTGGAGGATTTGTAAACGAGTGTTCAACAATAGGAATTCCTCAATACCTCCTTTAATCCATGGATTTGATGTTCTCACGTCATCTGCGGACAAAGCTGAGTGCTTTGCCCGCAGATTCTCATCCAACTCCACATTCGACTCGTCCGGAGTGCACCCACCCGACTTCCCTATTAGAACTGAGGCCAAACTGCACGACGTATATATTACCCCGACAGTAGTATCCAGAGTAATTTCAAAACTCGACCCCCATAAGGCGTGTGGAGACGATGGAATCCCGGTGATAGTCCTTAAGAGGTGTGCCCCTGAACTTTCTCCTGTCCTCTCTAAACTGTTTAACTACTGCCTTTCTGCTTCCTGCTTTCCTGCATGCTGGAAATTCTCCTCAGTCGTTCCTGTCTTTAAGAACTGTGGTGAACCCCCGGACCCATCCAACTATCGCCCTATCAGTCTTCTACCAATATTCGGGAAAGTTTTCGAGGCTATAATCAATGCTGAAATAGTTCATCATCTCACCGCCCACAAACTGTTCTCCGACAGGCAATATGGATTCCGATTTGACAGGTCCACAGCCGACCTGCTAACTACTGTAACGGAGTACATGCTACAGGCCCTTGATGAGTCTGACGAGGCTCGCGCGGTTGCTCTGGATATCTCCAAGGCTTTCGACAGGGTTTGGCACCCTGGCCTCCTATGCAAACTACGCGGTTATGGTATTACCGGTCGCCTGCTTGACCTAATCCAATCTTTCTTAAATAACCGCAAAATGAAGGTCGTTCTGAATGGGCGTGCCTCTTCGTCCTACAGCACGAATGCTGGTGTCCCACAAGGCTCTATCCTGGGCCCGACGCTCTTCCTTATTTTCATCAACGACCTCCCAGATGAGATCAAGTCCCAAGTAGGCATCTACGCAGATGACACTACAATATACTCCCGCTCCAGTAAGAAACCTGTCGCGGCGGACAGACATAATCTCGCTGCTGACCTTGAGCGGGATCTACACTCTGTGGTGAACTGGGGCAAGAAGTGGTTTGTCAACTTCAATTCCTCTAAGACCAAGCTGTTGTCTGTCAACCATTACAGGCAACCTCTTCTGCCTCCCATAAGCATGGACCAGATGATTCTCCCGGAGAGTAATACACTACGCCCCCTCGGACTTACCCTGTCTTCAGACCTCAAATGGAACCACTATATTGAATCCATAGCAAAATCTACTGCTAAGAAGGTTGGGTCACTATGTCGATCCAGGATGTTTTTTCCACCTGAATCCATCCTGCATATATACAAGTCAACCATCCGTCCGTGCATGGAGTACTGCTGCCATTTATGGTCAGGTGCCCCTGCCGTTCTCCTCAGTGTTCTTGACAAGCTCCAAAGGAGAGTCTGTAATGTGATAGGTACTGATCTGGCGACTCGACTGAAGCCACTTTCCCATCGTCGAAATGTGGCCTCCCTCTGTCTCTTCTATAAATACTTTCATCGCTTCTGCTCGGATGAGCTTAAGTCACTGATGCCTCCTCAACAGGTGTTTACCCGTGCAACCAGATTGGCAACTGGGTCCCACCCATTCACAGTCAGGTTAGCCAAATGCAGACGACAATTCTACTCCTGCAGCTTCCTCTCTCGCACTTCCCGCCTGTGGAACTCACTCCCGTATTCTTGCTTTCCTGACGGCTACGACCTCCAGAAATTTAAAAGCAAAGTTAATACTCACCTACTAACCACTGGACTCTAGCTCTCTCCCCTCCCCTGTATAATCTTCACTTTCTCTCCGCCCATGTACCTGTCATTGCACCTGCTTTTTCAGCTTTCTATTGTTCCTTTCTAACTAGCTTGTACTCCTCACTCTTTTCTAATTAATCTTTCTACATTTATGTAAACCCTGCACATCAGTGGCGTTTCTGCCTTGCTCGGGGTGAAATGATTAAAAAAAAAAAAAAAGCATGTTACGTACTATCACTACAGATATTCTAATTGCAGATCATTTTTCTTTTGTGATTTTATTCGGAGAAAAGTTACGATTTTCTAAGTCATGCAATAAATATGGGACGATATATGGTTGCGTGTCAATTGCAGTTGGCAATTCATCGGATTCATCATCAATATAATAAAGACCGAATAATTAATCGTTCAGATTATTATTACATAAAAATTCTAACCTACTACAATATTTCCGAATACATTGATCAATATGTTATTCCTATAATCTATTCAGTATAAAAATTCAGTTTAATGAAAAAATAATAAAATAAAATTACGAACAATTCTCAGAATCAATTATGAGAAGTATGATAAAAAAGTAAAATAAAAAGGATCTTAATTCTGTTTGCAATATGATTATATTACAGTATATATATATATATATATATATATATATATATATATATATATATTGATTGATTGATTGATTGATTGGTTGTTTAATACTTAGATTTGGTCCTCATAGAGGTAGACCAGTACACATTTGTATTAAAAAGTGTTTTATACAATTATGTTGTCGAACTTGTGAATATTTTTCCCTTTTAAACGAGTCATTTCGCTGCCTTTGTTTCTACCATGAGTGGTGTCTTCAGACGATTTTTGATAACAAAAAAAAAATTATTAAAAATAAATTTTTTTAATAACTAAAAAAAATTTTTAACAACTGAAAAAAAATAGTTATTTTTAATAACTAAAAAAAAAATTAATTAAAAATCACCCGAAAACACCGCTTATGGTAAAAACCAAGTTAGCGAAATAATTCGATATATATATATATATATATATATATATATATATATATATATATATATATATATATATATATATATATATATTGTTAGTAGTACAAATTAAGGATAGAAATAAATGAAATTTAATATTTACGGGCATTGTGAAAGAAAAGATGAACAAGAAAACATAAAAAAAACGAAGGAAGAACGACTGATAGATTTCAATCCCAACTTCTTCAGGGTCTCTTGAAATTTATTTCATTTAAAAAAAATTTAAAATGAACATAATAATGTATAATAAGAGACAAAAATATTACAGATAGCGAAAAGGGAGAACCAGGAAAAGACAAAAATTGAGGGAATTATTTTTCCTCTTCTATTCCTTTTTCTGTAAACATTAAACCCTGATAATATAAAGTCCAAGTAGGCAATCTCATTGTTTACAGAGAGACGGCCTCCTGAACCTAATATATAGTGACTGCAATGCCTGCAAATGTAATAACGATTGCCCAACCTTACATAAGAGAAAACCGGTTCACACTCAAGTCAGTCACACAATCTCTGTTATTTATCAAATGTTGAGTAGCAGCTGACACGGAATTATTCACTAACTGGCTCATACGGGCATCCGGATTAAGAACTTTAGATGAGACATGCTGCTTAATCCTACAGTCCAAGCGCTGCGAAATCCTTCCGCAACGTATAAATCACGGATGAAGCATGATGAGGAGGAAGGAGATCCTTACGCATAGAAGGAAAAACACAACGAGTAGCAAAATGAATTCTAATTTGGACATAGAAATAAGAGCGAACTGCAGAGGAAATTCGCCTAGCTATAAGCTCACCCCGCGAAGTAATATAAGAAAGCCGTAAGTATACAGGACATTTCTCCACTAAAGCCGGCTTCTCTTAGAGAAATTATTAACTTTGTTACACATAACACTATTCACGATATCACTAGGATATACCTTTTTTTTCAGAAGAGTGCTGCGGACAAAATCTAATTCAGCATCCGAAAACCTTTCCGTGCAAATCAGAAGAGCCCTATGTGTAAGGGTATTTAATAAGATTAATTTTTCTCTTCTGGAAAAAAGGAGTCCCAATGCGTATACAAAACCGGAGAACGTAGGTTTGCGGAACGTGGAAGGATGAAATTAAAAAGGAGTCCGATGTACACATATATCGAGAAACGGCAAACAACAATCGGACTCCTTTTCCACGGTAAATTTCAAAGACCTATTTAATTGGCTCAGAACTGAGAGAAAAGAATTAGCCTCAACTTCACTATTGAATAAACAGAAAGTATCATCCACGTACCGAAAATACATGAATGGTCCATTATGATATGTGAAGAGAGATGAATCATAAAAGCCAACAAAAATGTTTGCCAAAGCAGGACCCAGGGAGGAGCCCATATCGACTCTATCAATCTGCCTATACATAAAGCTATTAAAACTAAATTTGACAGACTTGGTGGCGAACTTTGTAAGCTCTATAAACACATTCTCTGGTATATCTGGACAAGACAAAAATTGCGGTATAATATATCACAGCGGATATTAATAGTCTCTAATTCTGGAACACGTCAAAGGGACACATAAATTTACCTCCGGTAGGTGTATTACGAATAATTTTAGAAAAAAAAAGAATCCTTGATGGTATATGAATTATAATGCTTCGCAACAGGTTGAAGTATTTCAGCCAGAAACTAACAACTTTATGTTGGGAATACCCTACCAAAGAAAGAATGGGTCATAAAGGTATCCCGTCCTTATGGATCTTGGCAAACCATAAAGACTGGGACGAATAGACACAGTAGGTCTAATGTCAGCAGACAATTCGATGATAGGAAACACCGTTTAACCCAAATTACAAGCTACTTTTGAAATTTAGCCTCGATAGAAATAGATCGGAGATGTGTCTCGACTGGACCCAAAGGAAGAAATTTTGAAGAGTCCCTAAGAATGCTATGTATCCTAGAGACATAATCTGAATGGTCCAACAAGACAACACCGCGGTACCTTTTATTAGGACGGGTAATAACAAGATTGTTATTATTTACATGTCGGTGTTGTTAACGACTTAACAACATATATGTATACGCATCGCTCATTCAGTAATGAATTAGAGCACTCTGGATACTGGCGTATGATACATCATTCGCTAAAAGTCTGCCTCCTTCTACCAAGCGCCCATAGCTCAGAGGTAGAATCGCCGACTGGCGCCAATTCGGTCGGATTTCAATCCTGGGTTAAAAGAAATCGGATATCTAACCGTACTGATGAGCTGTGATACAGCGAAACAGATGTCTGCGGATAACTATATATATATGTCCAAAATAATTCATTACAAATTGTCGGTTGCTTATAACCAAGTTTCGTTAAATTTCGTTAATTTCCGTAACATGTTTACATTTGTTTGACATTACGATACACTACAGAGCAGATATGGTTTGTTTACGATAGATCGAAAATTGTGTTATATAAGCATGATAAAAACCTCGTCTGATCAGGAGGCTATCCATAGTCAAGTGGTTAAGACAGTACCAGATCAAATGGTAGCTTCCCCTATGTAAATAGGGGTCGCAGGTTCGAATCCTGCTGGATGGCACACATTTTCGCAATAAAAATTTATCGTGAAATAATCAGGCCGGTAGATATAAATATAAAATACTGTTTAATTAAAAACAGAATATCTACTTAAATACGAGTATCGGTAAAAAGAATGTCCAAAATAATTCATTACATATATATATATATATATATATATATAAATAAAATAAAACAAAAAATTCGATATTTAAATCCTTTGGATAGCCATTTCTACGAGGAGATCCTCGCTTCTTCAGCAACGGCGGAAACCAAAACTTTATTTATTCAAATTCAAATGTGTAAAAAGATTTTTTACCGGTACCTCCGCTCCACACCCACCAAATATTCTCCCTACACAGGACAACAATACCTCCTTCTACCAAGCGCCCATAGCTCAGAGGTAGAATCGCCGACTGACGCCAATTCGGTCGGGTTTCAATCCTGGGTTAAATGCAATCGGATGTCTAACCGTACTGATGAGCTGTGATACAGCGAAACAGATCTGTCTGCGGATGACTATATATATATATATATATATATATATAAAATGAAACAAAAATTTCGATATTTAAATCCGTTGGATTTCTACAAGTAATTCCTCGCTTCTTCAGCAACGGCTGAAACCAAAACTTCATTTATTCAAATTCAAATATGTTAAATGTTTTTTTTTTTTTTTTTTTTTACCGGTGCCGCACGCCCCGCCAAAAGAAAAAAATTTCTCCCTACACAGGACAATAAAATGGGGTGGGATTAACAATTTTTGAATGTAAAGAAGGAAGAAGTGTAAAGCAGACAGATAACTCTGTCTCATATTAGAAGTCTTACCCACTTCCCCATACAAGAGTCAAGAGTTTAAAAGTAAAAATTTGGCCATGTCATAGGGATAGAAGTGGTAGGGGGAACAGAAAGGGGGAAAAAACGCGAACGGGTGGTTGAGTGGTAAGTAAGCTATGAAAACATTTTGACATCAATGTTGAAAAAAAAGAAAACATTGAAAAATTTACCAGGGAGATTTTAGTTTAAATAAATAATGACTGGGACAAATGTTATATGATAAGAAAAAAGTAAAGACGCCCTTCAATATGTCATCCGCTGCTTTCCTCTATTTCTTTTTCTCTCTATCTAGGCTGTTAGTATCTGGTTCTCCAAGCTCTCCTTCCTCAATCATGTACCAGGAACTTTAGATGTCTCTTTCTGAAGCTCAGTATTAATTTCTTTTCGTTTCCATTCTTTTCAACACCTCGTCATTGCTCACATGGTCGGTCTACTATATCCGCTGAATTCTTCTGTAGAACCACATTTCGGCTGCTTCAAGTTTTCCCTTCAACTTTGTTGATATTGTCCAATATTTATTGCCATATTGAAGAACTGACATCACATAGCAATCCAGTACTCTCTTCTTTGTTTCTAGCGAAATTTTCCTGTTTCTTAATACTTTACTCAACTTCTGGAATGCTTCCTTGTGCTTTTGGATCTCAGGAATATCAATGTATAGAAACTGATGTGGCCACAAAGTGAGCGGTTAGTTTATATATTGATTGTAATATGGAATTGATCCCCAACTTTATATCCAGCATTCTTCTGTAGAACCACATTTCAGCTGCTTCAAGTTTTCCCTTCATCTTTGTTGATATTGTCCAATATTCACTGTCATATTGAAGAACTGACATCACATAGCAATCCAGTACTCTCTTCTTTGTTTCTAGGGAAATTTTTCTGTGTCTTAATATTTTACTCAACTTCTGGAACGCGTCCTTCGCCATGCCAATTTGCCTTTGGATCTCTGTGTCGCACGTTCTGTCTACAGTTAGAACACTTCCCAGAAATGGGCTAAGAGAGTTTAGAGGAAATATCACCGGATGTGTCTTGGGGTGCAAATGATATCGGCTCGGAACGAGAAATCAGACAGCTGAGTTTGAATTTCAGTTGAATTAACCGCGTTCACTTATAGTCTTGGGAAACCTATGAATCAGTTTCTTCTCGCTCAAGCTATGTGTTAAATAGCGGGAAGGATTGGATTTTAAAACCTTGGTTGGCAACTAATCTCCCGCAGAAAGTAATGGTAACCTACTGCAGAAAAGTAATCTGCCCAATGAGTCATGTCGCTTTCGAGACATGATCGCCTAATCAATTTACTGACTGATCACACGAAAGCAATGACATACTTAGATTCTTATTTTACATTGTGTTCCTTAAAATATTTTTTTACTCTTTATTGGAGACGAAATAATCTAATTGAAATAAAGTAAGATAAAAGTATGTGGTGAACGTTCATTTATCCATTACACTGTAAAATAAATTTTATAAAAAAGTAACCGTATCTTGATATGTTAAACAACATTGAAAATCTTCTAAAATAAACGTCTATAAAAAAATCTAAGAAAAACGATCTCATAAATTTCTAAGTACGAAAGAAAAAATGCAGAATAATTATAGGTTTCTACTTAAGAGCTCTTAGAATTTGTAACACTCAGTTTTTATATAAAGAAGAAAATATATTGAAAACACTTTTAAACTTTTTGAACAATCTAATTATTTCATATATAATTTAAAGAGAAAAGTGTATAAAATTCACAACAAAAAAAATAAAAAAATAAACCGGAATGAAAATCCAACAGCAGGAAATAAAATAGACGCATGGACAATATCTAGAGACTCAATAACGATAAAACCGAAAAAAAAATAATTAGTACAAAAAATGATAGCAACATTAAACCCAATAATTTAGGCAATAATTTACAAAATAGACATTAAGAATATCCCAAAATATTCCTTGGTGAGATCTGTAGACATTTAGATAAATATCTATCTAGTCATAAACTGTAACTTTTACCAAGAAATGCGTTCAATGTATTATGCATTTCTCGTAATAGGTCTAACCATAGTTCTGACACAAATATTGTAATTTTGATTTGAAAGGAATGTAAATTATTAAGGCAAAAATATAAGTGCAATTATCTCAGAATTATTTACGGTAAATTTTCTATCCCATAAGTAAGCTTACGTGAATTCAACACCGACAAAGACCAGACGTCCTAATGGAAATTTAAATTTGGCTATTTCGATTATATATTTAACAGTGCAAAGTAAAATGTACATGGGTATTTTATTGTTTATTGTTTATTTTCAGCTTTTATACACATATTTCTACTTGGTTTTCCACAGACATTTCTAATTGTTGTTATTATAATAGTATTACTACTAATAATGATGATAAAAATAATAATGATAATAATAATAATTGTTGTAGTATCTCTTCTTTTTCTATAATAATGGACTCGACTTGAGCATACATATACTCCTGCTATAGAGAGAACAGTACGAGATCAGTTAGAGAACAGTAGCTGAACCGTAAGATACTGAAAGATACCGAAGTTACACAGAGAATACCGCGTCAGTAGTCATAGTAGCACTGAGCTCTACTCAGCCAGAATAGTGTTACACAGCACCCGTCAGTTCCGACGTGTACATACTAATTTCAGCACGGCTTCACTTCAAAGACTTGTATATATATATATATATATATATATATATATATATATATATATATATATATTCCTACTAATCGTATTCCTGGGTTATGAATCTGCGTTCAAGTTGTATCTTATTTTTCTATCTCAATATCTGAATAGTTAGTATTATGTTGTCATTTTTCATCATATTACGATTTCTGCTATAGTCGCACTACCTACCAGGTCTGCGGGAAGACCTAAGGCAGATCGTTGTGTGTTGCTATGGCTCTATTTCATGTTTTTTCTATCTCCCCTAACATCCCTAGCGTTACAGAGGCAAAGTTCTCCTTGGTGTGTGGGCTGACAATTTTTTGTATATCTCTTAATCTGGGGTTTCTAGGGATTCTTTCAATGTGTTGTTTTGTTCCATTTTTTATCATTCCAAGTACACATATTATCACTGGTACGATACTTGTTTTCAATTTCCACATTTTATCTATTTCAATTTCCACGTCTTTATATTTTGACAGTTTTCCTTGGTTGCTATATTACAATCCGCTGGATAAGCCATATCAATTAATAGGTAAGTTTTTTCTTTCTGGTTTTTAACAATAATGTCCGGCCTATTTGCTTCAATTTTTCTGTCTGTGTAGATGGTGTAATTTCATAGAATGGTGACATCTTCTATTTCTGTAACTGGTGCTGAGTGATGTTCATACCAGTGTTTGATTACATATTTTCCATAGCGTTTGCACATTGTCCAATGTAAATATTGACCCAATCTATCGTGATGATTTTTATATTCATTTGGGGCAAGTACAGAATATCCTGAGATGAGATGGTCTATTGTTTCTTGGTATTTATTATAGAAATTGCATTTTGGATCCACATTATTATATGTAATATTTTCCTGAATGTCCCTGTTAAAAAGACTTTGGTTCTGCACTGCAAAAATAAAAGCGTAAGTCTCAGACATTAATCCAGATGCACGTAACCATCGTTGAGCATTAACTTTATCAACATTGGATTTATTAGCACGTTCTGGATATTGGCCAAGCAGAGGTTCATCTTGCCAGCGTTGTTTCATCTGTTCAAGAGCTTTATCCTTGGCTTTCTTTTTCATACTTTTTGCCACAATATTTGATTATTCGCTTCCGTTTTGCTTTTCTACGGAATCTACTAAATGTAAATCTTGTTTGTAATTACTGCCTTCTTTCATTATTGAATATTTTTTCTTACAAGGTAATTGTATTTTGATAGATTTTTGAAGATATTTAAAGATACTTTACACTCTCCAGGGACTGTTAATTAATAAGAACAGACATTTTGCTTTTGTGGTCTCTGATCTCAAATTATTATTATTATGTCATTTTTCATCATATTTCGATTTCTGCTTTGGTCTCACTACCAACCAAGTCTGCGGGGAGACCTAAGGCAGGTAGTGGCGTGTTGTTATGGCTCCATTTTATGTTTTTCTATCTTCCCTATCATTCCAAGCATTACATAGATAAATTTTCCTTAGTGTGTGGGCTGTACTTAATAAGACAATTTTTTGTATATCTCTTAAGCTGGGGTTTCCAGGGATTCTTTCAATGTGTTGTTTTGTTCCATTTTTTATCATTCCAAGTGCACCTACTATCACTGGCACAACTCTTGTTTTCAATTTCCACATTTTTTCTATTTCAATTTCCAGGTCTTTATATTTTGACAGTTTTTCAAATTCTTTCATTGCTATGTTACAATCCGCTGGACAAGCCATATCAATTAATAGACAAGTTTTCTCCTTCTGGTTTTTAACAATAATGTCTGGCCTGTTTGCTTCAATTTTTCTGCCTGTGTAGATGGTGTAATCCCATAGAATGGTTACATCTTCTATTTCTGTAACCGGTGCTGGGTGATGTTCATACCAGTGTTTGTTTACAGCTTTTCCATAATGTTTGCACATTGCCCAATGTAAATATTGCCCAACTCTATCGTGGCGATTTTTATATTCATTTGGAGCAAGCACAGAACAGCCTGAGATTAGGTGGTCTATTGTTTCTTGGTGTTTATCACAAAACCTGCATTTTGGATCCATATTATTATGCATAATATTTGCCTGGAAGTTTCTAGTGAAAAGACTTTGGTCTTGTGCTGCAAGAATAAAGCCTTCAGTTTCAGACTTTAATCCAGATGCACGTAACCATCGATGAGTATTAACTTTGTCAACATTGGATTTATTGGCACGTACTGGATATTGGCCATGCAGAGGTTTGTCTTGCCAGCGCTGTTTCATCTGTTCAAGAGCTTTATCTTTGGCTTTCATTTTCATATTTTTTGCCGCAATAGTTGGTTCTTGGCTTCTGTTTTGCTTTTCTACAGAATCTACTAACTGTAAATCTTGTTTGTATTTACTGCCTTCTTTTATTATTGAATATTTTTTCTTTCTTTCTTCATGTTGCCTTACTAATTGTATCATCCAATCCTTTGTTGTTTCTATGTATGTTAGTAGGCCAATAGGTGTTGTCTTGTATGACAATTCCAGCTGAATAAGACCTCTCCCACCTTCTTTACGGGGTATGTATAGACGGTCTACATCAGCCTTTGGATGATGCATCTTATGCTCAGAAAGAAGCTTTCTTGTTTTAGCATCTATTCGCCTGATGTCGTTTAGAGTCCAGTTTAAGATGTTAAAGCTATATTGGACAACTGGGATTGCAAGGCTATTAATGGCCATAACTCTGTTCTGTGAATTTAATTCAGTTTTTAATATCATTCGTAGCCTTCTATAGTACTCTTTACGCACTATTTCCTTCATTTGTTATGGTGAATGTTTTCGCTCTCATTTACACCTAGGTATTTATAAGCTTCTTCTGGTTTCAATTCTTTTATTGTTACAGCAGGGTCTAAGCTAATTGAGGATGTTTCTTGTATTGATCCACGTAAAACGGTAGCTTTAGCACATTTATTCAAATTAAATTTTATTCCAATATCTTCGCTGAAGCATTTTACAGTTTGCAGAAGACCTTCCAGCTCATTATTATTCTTAGCATATAACTTTAAGTCATCCATGTAAAATAGATGGCTTATTTTCTTTTGGCCTATTTTATAACCACATTCTGTCTTATTAAGTTGACTGGTTAGTGCTATTAATGATATGCAGAATAGTAAGGGAGATAAAGAATCACCTTGAAATATACCTCTTTTGATGCTTATTTCATCAGACTTATAGGTTCCATTTATATGATTGAGGTAAAGGGTTGTTTTCCATATAGACATGCACTGTTTGATGAAATTGATGATGACGGGCGATATCTTGTATATATTTAAAGTCTTTAAAATCCAGGAATGTGGCACACTATCGAATGCCTTTCGATAATATATCCAGGCAGTACTAAGATTTTTCTTTGTACTGTAGCAGTTTTCCAGGATCATTTTGTTAATTAGCAATTGGTCTTTACAACCATAACAGCCACGTTTGCACCCTTTTTGTTCAAGCGGTATCATGTCATTTCTTTCTAAGAATAAATATGTCTGTTTTGTTAAAATAGATGTTAATAGTTTATATGTTGTCGGAAGACATGTAATTGGTCTGTAGTTTTTCGGGTTGTTTGTGTCACCATTCTTGGGTAGAAGAAATGTAATTCCTTTGGTCATCCATGCAGTAATTTTAGTGGGATCGTCAACCATTTCTTGAAGTTCTTCGGCTAGTTTTTTATGTGCTGTATTTAAATAATATAGCCAAAAGTTAGGAATTTTATCTATACCTGGGAATTTCTAATTCTGTGCTTTTTTTAGTGCAAATTTAACATCATCTTCTGTAATTCCAGACCATGTCTGTTCTGGTTTGTTTTTCATTCGTTCTATCTCTTGCGCAATCCAATGTACTTCCTTGCTATGTTCTTTAGGGCAAGCCCATATCTTTTCCCAGAACTGTGTGACTTCTTCCATTCTGGGGGGGGGGGGAATGTCACTTCAATTCTTTTTTTACCTATTTCCCTGTAAAATCTCTTTGTATCAGTTTGGAAAATCTTGTTTTGTCTGTAAAATCTTGCTCTTTTCTCGTAGCGTCTTATTCTTTGAGCCTTCAGTTGGATTTTTTGCTTTATTTTTTCTTTATTTGATAAGACTTCATTTTCATTCCTAATGTTATATTTTCTTTCGGCTCTTCTGCTTTTCCTAGTTCTTACATTTATTCCTCTACTCAGTTCATCCAGTACTGATAGATCACTTCTAAGTTGTTCGATTTCTTTTTCTATTTTTCTTTTCCAAGGTGGATCTTCATGTCTGCGAGACTGCCTTGTTTTTATTTTGATATTCAATTTTTTTTGTTGCTGCTATTGCTGATGCATATATTACTTCGTTAAGATTTGTATAAGTGTCTTCATCCAGTATTAATTTCAGTGCTGCATTGTAGAGTTTAACAGTTCGGAGGTTTTGTTTTGTTGGTTGTAATTTTGGGAGCTGTTCTCGTTCCTGCATTGTAATATTTTGTATTTGACTTTGATGGTTTTTTATTTCTATCTTGGCTTCCTGTATATTGTTCTTATTTTCCGTCAAATAATTATCTTCGATGTGTTCAGAACTCGTTTTATTTTCGTCTTTTAACTGACTCAGATAACACCTTTCCAGCACTTTTAAACTTACAGCATTATCTTCGCAGTGATTTGCGTGTTTCACGGTTTCTACATTATGACCTGTGGCTTGTTTGATGGTATTACTTTTTATTTCTGATTCTGATTCCGGTTCCTTTTCATATTTTGTTGATTCGTCTCTTTTTGTTACAATTCTTTTAATTTCATTAATTTCAGCCTCTGTCAGTCGGTTATTACGAATAATGTACCTACGTATGTTGGCCAATTTATTTTCGTCAATATACTTTCTATTTGCTTGACCAACTTTTTCACGCCAAATGTCATATGTTTGGCGAGTCATGTTTTTTTGAGGTTTGAGTAACGCTTCATGAAATGCAGTCATAACGACTTTGTACTCCTCACGAGACCATTTTATTTTTTCTTTCTTTAAATATACGGTTGTAGATCTAGCTGGAGAATTTTCAGGGCCATCATTAGGATTATCCTGGTTGTGGGGACCTGAAGATTCATTCTTTGTGTAGGAGTTTGTTCCTATGGCAGATTTTTCGACCTCAGGTAGGTTCCCTCCTGAAGGACGGGCTCCCTGTTTATCCACTGGAAGAGCCATACTGGACTTTTTTATTTCTATTTGTATTTTTCATGTTTTTCCCACGAGTGACGCACGGGTCCAAAGGTCCACCCAAAGTTGCCCGGCACGTTGGGTAACGGTCTTTTACAAACAGGGTCCCGAAGCCTGTAGGGGATCGTTTGTGACCTCATAACGCAGTAGCCATTATTATTATTATATATTATTATTATTATATATTATTATTATATATTATTATATATTATTATTATTATTATATATTATTATCATAACGCAGTAGCCATTATTATTATTATTATTATTATTATTATTATTATTATTATTATTACTGAAATGGTAGGGAACCAATCACTATTTTCGACAATTCTGATTATATGAACATGTCCTTAAAAATTGCAAAATATATTTCCAAGTGTAACTTGTTGGTTGAATTTAATAGTGTGTGTGTGTGTGTGTGTGTGTGTGTGTGTGTGTGTGTGTGTGTGTGTGTTCAAACATAATTTATTGAATATTATAGACACATTGTATCTACTTATATTTATACTGATCTTTTCAAATTGTCTAATCAGTTTCTTGATGTTAAGATGAAATTCAGCATGGAAGGCACCGTAATTTCTTTTATCCCAAGTACTTTCCACCTTTTTCTAAGATCATCTTCAGAGGTGATTTGCAAAGACAAACTTATTGTAACTGCGATATAGTTTGTCAATAACTTCGTCTTTGAAATTTTACCATATATATTTTTTATGTTGTATTTGCGTTGAAATCATATTTTGAAATACAATTTGATTTAAAAAAAAAAAATTGTAGGATATTCTATGGATTAAACTTCATGAAAATTCTTTCATTTTGATTGTTTCCTTTTGCGTGAAGTCGCTACAATTTCTTAGTATAGGCGTAATGTTGGTAATTTTAATATAAATATGTTTTGTTGATAATTTATTATCAAAAAATTTGAAATACCAAAAGCTTAAATCATTTTGCGAAGATTAAATACAAAACAATAAAACATGAACACCAGACAATTTTGGTATTTGGAGGAATGTGTCGTGAGACTAAAGAATGATTCTTGTATGCCATACCAGACCGGAGTGCAGCAACACTGACGCCTATAATCAAGCAGTCGTTTCGGCCGGGGTCCACAGTAATCACAGACGAGTGGAGGGGATACAATCAAGTGAGGAATGAGTTTTGCCCATCTCACAGTGAATCACATCTTTTATTGATCCGCATTCTGGCGCTCACACGCAACACATCGAACGAATGTGGAGGGGCCGCCAAGTTCAGGAATAAGCGACAGAAAGGCCCTCACCGAACAATGCTGGACTCCTACCTCTGTGAGGGTATGTGGCGGCAGAGGCTGCAAGGTGGTATTTCAAATTTTTTGTACAAAATTTGGTGGGGAGATAACCCGGGAGTACTAAAAAATAAAAGCCCC
>JBBBDQ010000970.1:140000-162500 GCA_037127315.1 Ascarosepion bandense
TTTAGGGTTCTCTTGCACTCACTGCGAGCGGATGTGAACAGGCGCCTATTGTGATCAGTTGGCTGTCTCTGGAATAGATGGAAGTAATGGTTCCTGTGGGCAATGGCGGCTGAGCAGGCCGGAGAGAACCACGGAGAGGAATGAGGTTTTAAGCAATACTTCCTGGTGGGTATGAAGGCATCAATGCCAGCTTTCACCCATGACGAGACCTCAGAGGCACAGTCATCAACTGATAGGTCAAACACTTTTCCCCAGGGGACGTCGCAGAGGAAATCGCGAAAGGCATCCCAGTCAGCTTTTTGGTAGAGGTAGGAGGTTCTATGAGTAGGGGGATCCTGGGGGGAGTGAGATTGGAAAGAAATACTGAGGGAGACTACAGCGTGGTCGGAGTTGCCGAGAGGGCAAAGCTGCGAGACTTGACAGGCGTCGGGCGCAGAGGTGAAACATATATCTAGCAGTGAGGAATGACCCGAGGGTGTGCTTGGGAAGCGAGTGGGGAAGTCCACCACTTGCGTAAGGGATTGGGAAATAGCAAAGTTCACGGCGTGAATGCCCGCCGAATCAGTAACAGCGTTTTCAAGCCACTCAGAGTGATGGGCATTGAGGTCTCCAAATACAAATATGTGGGCAAATGGGTGATAGGAAATAGCCTTATCTATGTCGTCGGCAATGCTATCTAGTAGGGAGCAGTCAGGAGAGGAGGGAGAACGGTAAAGGAAGAATAGGTAGCTAACCGAACTGAGGAGAGACAAGCGGAGACATATGTATTGGTGGTCAGTAGATTCGAGTGAAGTCACCCTAGTTATGGGGAGGTGTTCGCTGACATAAACACCCAGCCCATGCATGTGGACAGTAGAATCCTTCCTTAAAAGGGGAAGATAACCAGGGATGAAGAGGTCAGAGGAGGGAATAGCTGAGTTGAGGTTAGTTTCGCAGAGCGCGAGGATGTCTGGGGACTTTTCATGCAGGAACGCTTCTACACTAGCAAAGTTAGTACGAATGCCTCGGATATTAGTGAAGGAGAGGTTAATGGGCTTAGGTGGTTTGGATTTAGCTGGTTTAGGGTCATTTCTGTTTTGTCTTGTCATGTTTTTTGTTTGTAAAGTCTTATGTTCCTTCCCCTTTCTGGTAGGTTGGCGACAGGGTGAGAAAGAAGAAATAAAAAAATAGTACTTATCGCAGATAGAGTGTCCAGTTGTTGTTGTTTTTTGCTGTTTTCTTTAGCGGCGTTGATGAAGAAAAAGAAAATTGGAAAAAAAAAGGTCGAATGGCTTTGTGACGCGCTCTTACATCCGAGGCAGCTTCTTGAAATTTCTTTTGTTACAATACCACAAGGTTTCTCAGCTAACCTCTCCCATGTCGGACTGTTTTTGACCGGTCACCGACGTGGTTTAAATCGTGAAGTTTACCGGCTGCAGCGAGCATTTTCACTTCTAGGTTTGAAAAAACGTCAGATATGAATTTTCTATTACACATCCAATCAGGATTCAGAATTTTGTTATTCACACTGACTTATGAAATTTCCCTCTGTCTGGGTTGTTCCAAAATGTTTTTAGTCGTTTGAATCCGATTTTGCAGGTGTGCAATTTTACTTTGTGTGTTTTAGTTAACTGTTAGATGATATAGGATTTGTATCCTATAATATATATATATATATATATATATATATATATATATATATATATATTATTTTACTTGTTTTGCCTAGTTCAATTCTTGTGGGTTTATGAGTCCGCATGTCAATTTTGTTCGCAAATTTTCTTTGTGGTATTTAAGTAAAATAACTGCTTGTTATTTGATGATGCAATTTATTTGGCTGTCCTGACCTAATGTTTGGGAGATTTGTTTTTGCTTCCGTATTCTCTAGTTTTGGCTGCTTTTCTGCATATTCTAATTATATTGTCCTTGAGTAATTTGATGTGTATTGTGGGTCTTAGTTCTTATAAATGTCTGACTTTGTCCGCTGCGATAAGTACGTAAGGTGAATTATTTTAGTTATATCTTTTGTTTATTATTATTTTTATTTATTTTTGAAGGCATGTAATCTTTTATGAAAATTTTTGTTCCTGACTCAGGTAGTCAAATTATTTTAGAAACTTTCTAGTTTTTTGTGTTGCTGGGAAAGATTTTGTGTTTTAAATCCATATTTCTTTCTTCCGTGTGTTATTAGTGTTTCTTGGTGTAAAAGTAAATGCGCTTTCGAACTCAGTCTTTTTATGAAGATTTCTATTTTTCTATTAATTTTAGTTTGTAGGTTTGATAGGCTAGTTATTTAGAGAGTTGTCGAGTTTAAAATTTTCTATTTACAAATGTAACTAGATTTCTCTACTATTTATCAGGACCTAAATATTATAAAATATAGTTTTAAGTTCTGCATTCCGGTAAAGAGGACCCAAGGATTTACGATTTTGAGTTCCCTAGCATTTATTTTTTGGGTCCTCCTCATTTCTATTTATATCGCTCCCACATAGGTAGAACACTATACACATTAATTTTTCAACAAAGCAATATGGAGAAAATTGATTTCGTAATCTCTCTGAGGAATATACCGAATTCAAACAAAATGGAATACTTCATAAATTAATTATAAAAATAAAGAGGATTTAATTCGGCGAATGTGATGGAAGGCACATTTCTTTTTGTACATAGAAAATACACATAAAGAACAAGAATTATGTGCCCTCCAGAATGATGTACTGGATATAATAAGCAATACAGACAGTCAATTAAGTGCCAAACTTGAAGCACGCTTGGGCGATCGTGTCTCGAAAGAGACATGATTGCCAGGGGCAGAAGATCCCGCAGTAGGTTGCCATTGCTTTCTGCGGTAGATTGGTTGCCAGCCAAGGCTATAGAACCCAATCTGTCCTGTTATTTAACCCATAACTGGAAAGAACAAACAGACTAATACCTTTCCCAAGGGTATTTGCGCGTAAGTGAATGCAATGAATTCAACTGGAATTTGAACTCGGCACCCCGATTTCTCGTTCCGAACCGATATCCACTGCATAACATCCGCAATACAATATTTCACAAAATTAGAAATGATTTCCGGCACCAACTTGGAGAAGTGGTGAAAGAAATTAAAACATTTAATAAAGTATTCGTAGCATGGGATAAAACAGCTAATTTCTATAAAGTAGCACCTAAAGAATACAATACACTAATCATGAAAACCTTGACAAAAAACTATAAGAAAGTTGATTTGAAAAAAAAAAGGGAGGGGAAGTATGTATTCCCTAAAAACTACTGGCTAAATTTTAAAATGAATCCTGATTCTGATTAGTTTAAAGGAACACACATAAATGTTATATCTTCTCACATACATAAACAGCAAGCTGATGTTTTTTTGCATTTAAATGTAAATCATTTTCACAGCCAACATCCAACATTGCCTGATGACGAGATTCTATCTCGAAACATAGAACTTTCTGTGTCGCAATATACTTTTAACAGATAAATACATTGTTTAAGGTATGCTTTATTTATGCGTTTAATGAGCTCAATATCAGAGATAGTGTGTAACGTGGACGCTAAAATCAACATCCAGAGATGACAGCTTGTTTCATGCATAAGCGCAATCATCCGGCCAAATGAGTTCTGCTTTTGCTCTACTATTTATATACTGGTCGGTGATGCATTATGGGTAGACCTATTATTCTTAAAATTATTTGGGTGGATGGTAATAGCTATGTTTCGAATTCTTCTAGGGGCTACTGAGTGGAAATAATTGTGGACCCGGATACAGTTTTATAAATACTTTTCAACTTTACTTATTTATTTATTTGGTATTATTACGTTTACTTGTGTTCATGTGTTTGTGTATGTTTTGTTAATGTTTTATTATTTTCTTAATTTAATGACTTATTTGTTGGTTTGGATTAATTTGTTTTACTTATTTATTTTAAATTATTTATTCTATATATATATATATATATATATATATATATATATATATATATATACATATTTATTCTATATATATATATATATATATATATATATATATTTATTCTATATATATATATATATTCATTCTTGTTCGTATCTTAAGTAACGTAATAAAATAATTTTTCATGTCTGCATTTTAAAATGGTTTTTAACCGTTTCTTTAGTAGTTTAGATTTTGGGTTTATTATTATAGCCTCATGGTGTTTTCTTAATGCTTTTGAGCTGTGAGCTTAAAGGTATACATTTGCTAATCTAAAATAATCGAGTAAAATGATACAGGCCTGCACGGGGTCGACGGCCTCATAATCTTAAGAACCGGTAATAGCCTAAAAAAATTATCGTTTTTTATAGATTAAATTTCATGCGTATGTGCGTTGTTTCTTTTAGAATTTGTTTACTGCAGAGTAAAGTAGGGTCATTTGGACACCGTCTATGACAGTGGTTCCCACACTTTTTTCTGTCATTTCCCTCTACACCCAGTTCAAACATCCAGATTTCTCCCTTCATGTGTATGAGAGAAAGAGCATTTAAAACAAACTGAGACAATTTACAAATTTATTTTTCAAAGGTACAAATATACTGATAAACTTATAGTTACAGAGGAAAGTGGATAGAGAGCAGTTAATAACAACTAAGCATAACCATAGAGAGCGGTTAGTAACAAATAAAAGGACTTTTGTTTGCTCTTCTACTTCAGAATTAAATTAGTGAGAAGGGTGATGCTGCTTCTTGGGCACCAGTTTAACAATATCAGGGTTAGTTTTGGCAAGTTTTTGTAACTATATTATCTTTATATAATACATCTCTGCCTTCTCTATGAGTCAAATAATAGGACGGATTGGGTTCTATAGCCTTGACTACCAGTCTACGAAGAAAGTAATGGCAAACTACTGCGGGATAATATTCTGCCCAGTCAGTCATGTCTCAAAAGAGACATAATCGCCGAAAGCGTGTATCACGTATGGCACTTAACTAACAAATTCTTCTTCTTCTATGTGCCCTGTCCCTTTAGGACGTAGGTGATCATGGCTTTTTACGTTTCCTTATCCCTGGTGACTCTGAGCACGCCTTCTCCTGTTACAACATGCAACCCTCGTTCCGTCATCCAGCTGATTAGGTCCTTCAAATATGTCATCCGTTGCTTTCCCCTGTCTCTTTTTCCCCTCTATCTGGCCTGTTAGTATCAGGTTCTCAAAGCCTTCCTTCCTCATTGCATGTCCCAGGAAACTAAAAATATAAAACAGAAACGTTGAAAAAAATTTATTGAACTCAAACATAAACACTTTCCCACATCAAACACTCCACATAAGATACTGAGGAGGAGAATATAACAATAGTTTTTTTTACCAGACTCGTAGAATCTACTAAATAAACGATCAATAATCAATATAATCGATCCCCACCTGGTAGCTAGACTCCAGTCACTTTCTCAACGACATGATGTGGATTCCCTTTGTCTCTTCTTCAAATACCCCGACGAGCTTCGCTCCCTGGTGCCACCTCTGCATGAATTTACTTGAGCTACTAGATTGGAAACTAGGTCCCACTCTTTTACAGTGAAACCAATTAAATGTAATCGCTACTTCTAATCTAGTAGCTTCTTTTCTTGCACTTTCCACCTATTTTCCGTATAACTGTTTCCATGATAGCTACAATCTCCAAGTGTTTAAATGCAATCTGAATTACCATCTCTAATCACCTTGACTCCAAACCTTTCCCCGACACCCATTGTATCTTGTTCTTCTCCCTTTCCACCCTACGCTTACATATATAGGTTCAATTGTTATCATCTTCACATATCCCCATAACTTGTGCCTCTTACTATGTTACCCTATCCTTCAAGTAGCTTTTGGGATTCGCACAGGATATATATCATTATAAATAAAAATCACATCCCAAAGGCCCACAGTTACCTATATATATTCTGTACAATTATTGATGGTACATCTTCAGATGGATGTAAGTACCGTAAAAAAATAAAAACATCCTTAATATGGTAACAAAAATGGGGATAACAATGTAAATAGCGTAAGTAATTAAAATACCTCCTCAGTGAAATATAGGCAAATAGAAAATACTGATATACAACTTTCGATTAAAATGTTCTGTTAAATAAAGCGATTCGCATCCAGGATCTCGTTCAAACGAGAGTTCTTACTTATAAGCTATGGAGGCAACATTAAATTTGTTTCATTTATTCTTAGATCTAAAAAAAAACTCACATATTCTATATAAACACTATGTATGAAATGCATTCGTTTAAAAATATATTTCAGTAATTATCCATAACTAGCAGTATAGCCCGGCGTTGTTCGAGTGTAATGAAAGCTTTAAAACTAATCCATGGTCCTGAAGCTCAGATTCTTTGGACGTTGGCACGAAAGACTAAAAAAGCAGTAGTTATTTCCAGTTAAAGCGAAACCGTAGACTGAAAGAAAAATGAATGGATGTAAGTCAAATTTTGATTTCCTGGTATCGATATCAAATAAATTTTTTCATCGTAAACTGAATTTTAAAGGCTAAATAAGAGTAAATGATTGAGACTAAGAACTAATATTATACCTACTTAGAGCCAAACCCGAAGCAAAAACTAAAATACAAGGGCTGAAAAAATTTATATATATATATATATTATCGATTTTCTGCACTATTGTAAGAACTGAAAACTTGAAACTTCTGAATATCATTTCTTATGTCTTTGTCTATGAGTGTATCAAATTTGATTAAAATCGGACCAATCCTTCTGTAACCCGAATTTTTCGATTATCGATTTTCGATATTTATCGGGGGTACCTCGACACAAAACCAAGCTAAGAACACTCGCAGACGTTTATGTAAAAGAAAATCGGTTTAGCCGTTTCGGAGTGTGTAGGTAACGGACACACACACACACACACACACACACACACACACACACACACACACACACACACACACACACACACACACACACACAACGTTCCATTTATAAATAAGTTTAGATAGATTAGTAATGTAAAATAATTTCTTTTACAAAAGTATATATTTATTGAATTTACAACACTGGAAAAGTAATTCTGATACTTTTTATGTAATTTATAAATAGAATGCAGAAGATTTTGATGCAATTAGTTAATTATATAATTCATTGAAGGTTAAGTTGTATAGTTTCTATTAATGTCTATGTAGGCATTTCCAAAAGGATTTTATAAAAACTTTAATGAAATATGAACCAAGAATTGAACAATTAATAATTTATTTTCATGATAATTTTAGAATTTTTTTATTTGTGATATTTCTTCAATAACGAATAGAAGAATATTTATTATTTTAAATATTTTATAAACCATTGAAACATCTGTTCTTTGATAAGCTCTGTAATATTTTTAGTATAGGTATGCTGTTCATTGGAACACCTTAGCAGTAATCATGGGGGGACAGTATTATAAGTTATTAGCAAAAGACAAAACCAAAACAAAAATACTAACTAAAACTTTTAATATTAATGTAAAATTTCAGCGCTTGTTTTCACGTAAGTTCTGTCAAAAACCTGTTAATATATGAATAGAAAACTTGATAACCACATGCACATATAGTGTTTAATTGTGATAATGTTTAGCATAATGGTTATTATTTTTTCAGTGGTTTTACTGATAAAATGTACTTCGGCAAGCAGGCTTTTTATCATAAAGTGCTCAATATCGAGGTGAAGATAGAGCGTTGATATGTACAAACTATTTGTAGGAAAAAAAAAACAATGCCCACTTAAAGGACTTTGTAATACAGAAAGAGTTACTTACAAATCAGAGGTACACTACATAGATGGAAGAAAGAAAAACATATTTGGGGGTCTACCAAAAACAGTTTAAAGATCAGATGAAATAATCATAAATCTATATTTAAACTGGAAAACCTCAAATATTGTACCAAATTGGCTAGGCACGCGTGGAAATTAAAATTGAAAAATAGAAAAGACACTGATATAACTTGGAGTATAGTGAAAATAACCAAACCATACAACGGTGGTAATGTATGCAGATTGTGGCAGAAGAAAAGCAAATAGCTATTATGTTGTTCTCAGAACGAAAAAAAAATTATTAAATAAAAGATCAAAAATTATCTCCAGGTGCAACCATACCCATAAATACCTACTAGGATTATACAATCTTGGATGAATGTATTCTAAGATCATTAAATAACTCCTCTCTAATTTTAACAATCTTTCCGTTGATTAAGAAATTCCAGTTGCGTGTTCGTAAAAATATCCCTGTTCGAGCGTTTGAAAAACGGTGAAATCAGTTATTGTAAATTTCTTGAAAATACCGAAAGGTTGAAACCTAGGTTGCGGAAATAATTCCTTTCCAAATGAAAAATATTAAAAAATTCTACAATATCAATGTATTCGAACACATTTTGCTACAACTGTACTGGTCTAATTTAATTATGACTAAAAACTAACTAACTATATATATATATATATATATATATATATATATATATGAATGGAAAAGTTATATGGATGAAAACGTTATAATTTCTTCTAATTTTAAAAATTGCGCGTCGGTTTTGGGTGACTTTTTCAGTTGTTATAATAAATTCAACTAAAGCGATTGATTGTGAATGGCCTCTAAAAAAAGCTTGATAAGACCATCCCAGTTTCACTAACACTGACCCATTTTTGTCGCACTGACTGGTGAGTTGATTTAACAACCATGAAAATTAGCTTTGATGCAGCTCATTATTCAAAAGAAATAATTTCGCATTTGGTAAGTTATTTTAATCTTCCATCATCACATTAGCACAATGGTTTATACTGCGTCATTTCCTAAAATAAGCAAGGTGTCACTGATACGTATTCGTAAGTATGAAAACCAACCAGAAATTTGGCATTCATTTAGAATTTTTGACAAGGATTACGTCCTAAATTTTCAAATGAAGTAGTGACACATAATAATTCCACCAGCGTCATGAATATATTGAGAAACACTATTCTTTGAGTAACGCTTGTAATAATTCTTGACTACCGAAAATCATCAACTTTCTAATTTGCATTTTATTTTATAGTCAAATGGTGAGTCTAATGGTGAGGAAGTACGTCGGTGGTGGGCAACCCCCGGCGCGTTATCTTATATTGGACACGATATAAATATAGATAAACCAAACTAAAGTGACAGTTGATAGTCTGAATATATTGCGTCGAAATTTTAAAAGAAATTTCTTTTTCCTGGAGAATGCGTTTTACTTTTATTTTTTTATTTGTAGGGATCACCAAAATTAGCGTACGGCCTCACTTTCACTTTTTCTGTGAAATTGCTTTCGTGTGCGGAGACGTTTAAATGAATATAAAATACTGTTTTTAACCGATTTTAAAAGGATTTTTTTTAGTATTGCTTTATGAAACATTTATCTTTAAGATGTGGTATTTTTTTAACAAAATTCCCGTCAGATAATAACATATAGCAAATATAGCAAAATCAGTCACGATTTTATAAAAATATAACCTTACTCTATCTGTAACATTTACATTCATTAATGACAATATTTTCATATAATAAAACTATTTAACGCATGATTAATATAAAAGCCTTATTATGCTATTAATATTCATATTAATTCTTGACCACTGACCAATGCGTTCTTCCTCTTTGTCAATGAGTTTGTATAATAAAACAATTCACAGCACCTGTATATGATTTATCTTATATGATTATTCATTCAGTGCTATCTGCATTAATCCTTAACCACAGATTATAAATTTTCGTCCGTGCCAGTGCCTTCCTATTTCGTATAATAAAATAGTACCCAATATATATATATATATATATGTATATATATATATATATATATATATATATATATATGAGAAAAATTAAGACAGACGCGTTATTTTATCTTATAGTCAAATGGTGAGTCAAATGGTGAGGAAGTACTTCGGTGGTGGGCAACCCCTGGCGCGTTACCTTATATTGGACACGATATAAATATAGATAAACCAAACTAAAGTGACAGTTGATAGTCTGAATATATTGCGTCGAATTTTTAAAAATATTATTTCTTCTTACCTGGAGAATGTGTTTTACTTTTATTTTTTTATTTGTAGGGATCACCAAAATTAGCGTACGGCCTCACTTTCACTTTTTCTGTGAAATTGCTTTCGTGTGCGGGTACATTTAAACGAATATAAAATAGTGTTTTTAACCGATTTTAATAGATTTTTTTCAGTACTGATTTATGAAACATTTATTTTTAAGATGTAATACTTTTTTAACTAAATTCCCGTCAGATAATAAATTATACTGAATCCTTGCTTTCTTCAAACACATAGAAAATTTATTCACATATGTAATAACATGATTCTTCTCCATGACACTGGAGCCATAGCTGTTTGGCCCTCCATGATTCTACATAGCTTTTTGGCCCTAACTCTCCAAATGTTTGCCGACCCCTTGAAGTACATAAAAATATATTAACTCTATTCTGTCAGTTAATCTTAGATATATTCATGACCAATCCCATTTAATGGGAACTTTAATACGTCCTGATTTTAAAAAATACAAAATACATTTATATTATATTTATATAATAACCACATTCTATTATCAACGTTTGCATTAACTCCAGACCACTAAGAAATTTTTTTTTTCCGTTAGTCAATACATTCATATAGCAAAAGCAGTCACGATTTTATAAAAATATAACCTTACTCTATTTGTAACATTTACATTCATTAATGACAATATTTTCATATGACAAAATTATTTAACGCAGGATTAATATAAAAGCCCTATTATGTTATTAATACTCACATTAATTATTGACCACTGACAAATGCGTTCTTCCTGTTTTTCAATGAGTTGGTATAATAAAACAATTCACAGCACCTCTATATGATTTTTCTAATATGATTATTCAATCAGTGCTATCTGCATTAATCCTTGATCACAGATTATTAATTTTCGTCCGTGCCAGTGCCTTCCTATTTCCTATAATAAAATCATACCCAATATATATATATATATATATATATATATATATATATATGAGTGTATATTTGGGTAGCAGCCTTTCCTTTAAATACATATCGTTAAAAAAACGACAAACAAGGAGGAGTTTATTACTGTTTTATTTAATTTTTCCAGTAGTCTTACATGTTTCATTTTTGCCGGAGATAAGGAATGTAAAAATATTCCGTAATTTTTGACATCCAAGTAATTTCAGCAACTTCACTATCCATTTCCAAGGATGATATTTTTCCGGTGTGGTTGTTTTATCCTCATGCTTTGAATGTAACGTAATTGTTTGTGTTTTTAAGAGAAAAACGTTCTTTAAAACTAATGGATTTAACATTGACATAGAGTGTAACTAAATGTACCGTTTTGTTAACTGTAGGACTTAATGATTTTAGTCATTATTAGTGATACTGTTTTCTTGGTACGTTTTACAATAATAATAATAATGATAATAATAATAATAATAATAAAATATATATATATATATATATATATATATATAGTGTGTGTGTGTGTGTGTGTGTGCGTTAGAGGCACCATTTATGTGGATATGTGTGAAATATGTTTCTACAAATTACCGGTTCATGAGATGAAGTTGACGGAAGGGAAACAAATTCAAAAATGGAATGTTAATGAAATAAATGGTGTATCGTTTCGTTATTCATGGCTTGTCGGGTCTTTCTTCTAAAGGTTACAACTTGAAACTAAGGAATAGCAGCATTTTGTCTTGGGGAAATAGGTTGTAAGATGAAACACACTTTATTACCCACAGGGCCATTTTAGACACTTTTGGGTTCTACCTTGTCTCGAAAGTAAAATCTGCCGAGATCCTGCACATGAGCAACGGTAGTAGTTTATTTCCCGCCTGATTCGACTCTTGTAACGATAGATGATATTGTGAGGAGCCAGGTACTTACTAGCAAGTTACAGGGGAAAGATCATGTTTCCAACATTTTTAACGATATATCGTATATACTAGTTTCACTTGAAATCTTATTTAGGTGAAGTCCCAATAGGCGCGCAACGTACAACACTGCTTGAATCTTTGTGGTATTCCATGCGAACAGCTAGTTTTTTCCTCTGAACTCTTCCATGCAGATCAGAGGAGATATTTGGTCATCTGGAGCTGCAAAGAAATAAATATAATAGCCTCATTTTATTAGTACTATTTCCCATTAGTAAACATTTTTTATCAGTTTTCAATTGATATCTTGTTAAATTAGGTACATACAGTCATTTTAGATATCTAACATTTAAAGTGAAATTTTCAGAATGAGAAAAGTTTCTTGAATCTTTTCTTTTAGTTTTAATCGAAGGCTAAATGATTAAATTTATTATTTCTAGTAAGCAAAATACTCTAGTTTGTTTCAAACAGAAATTTTCTGATTAAATTTACTATTTATAGTAAGCAAAATACTCTAGTTTGTTTCAAACAGAAATTTTATGATTAAATTTACTATTTATAGTAAGCAAAATACTCTAGTTTGTTTCAAACAGAAATTTTATGATTAAATTTACTATTTATAGTAAGCAAAATACTCTAGTTTGTTTCAAACAGAAATTTTATGATTACATTTACTATTTCTAGTAACCAAAATACTCTAGTTTGTTTCAAACAGTCATTTTATGATTACATTTACTATTTCTAGTAAGCAAAATTCTCTAGTTAGTTTCAAACAGAAATGTTATGATTAAATTTACTATTTCTAGTAAGCAAAATACTCTAGTTTGTTTCAAACAGTAATTTTATGATTAAATTACTATTTCTAGTAAGCAAAATACTCTAGTTTGTTTCAAACAGAAATTTTATGATTACATTTACTATTTCTAGTAAGCAAAATACTCTAGTTTGTTTCAAACAGACATTTTATGATTAAATTTACTATTTCTAGTAAGCAAGATACTCTAGTTTGTTTCAAACAGAAATATTATGATTAAATTTACTATTTCTAGTAAGAAAAATACTTTAGTTTGTTTCAAACGAAATTTCATGATTAAATTTACTATTTCTAGTATGCAAAATACTCTATTTTGCTTGAACAGAAATTTTATTGGTTAGCATATAAAAGTATGAGATTTTTTTTCAATTTTTGAATTTTGCAACCATTTTTGAGCGATCAACACATTTGTAAACAAAAGCTAATTGTCGGTTTTAAAAATCTTGCAAAAATAAGATATAGATCTGTGACATTTTATTTTTGGAAAATTAGCAAATTTTATTTCAAATATATCTGATTTATGCAAGTATTACTTATTTATAGCGAGACATTTAGAATAAAACTATTTCTTAATTACAGATTCGAACTTTTTGACCTATCCGCCGTATATCAAGAACGTGTTGACATGTGGCTGATTAGAGAAAGAAGAGTATGGAGTTTATAAGTGAAAACATTGTACACTTTTTTCTGGTAAGGGAGGAAACTCTGACCTTTTAATTTGAATTTATAAATTACCATACAAAAAAGTCTTCAAATACACAAAAAATATAAGAAAAATTAATTATTTTAAAAGTATGGAGGAAAAACGATTCTTATAAAACTTTTCAATATTCTATAGGCAGTTTAATCATCAATTTTTAACTAAAAAGTCTAACAGCAACAAATCATTGATAATTTTAAAAATATGTTTAAAATTTTATAAATTATTATAATAATAAGAATTTCATCAGTAATCGAAAAACATTATTTTCTTCAGACTATAATGTCCTGAATTTTTATTTTTTAGATTTTCGGATATAAAAAAAAATGTAGTTGGTTTATATGACGCAGTGAGTCATGCTAATAACTAATAAAGTTATAAAACACCACAAATGGATTTACGTGGAGGGATAACAGAGGTAAAAAAAATTACCAAGATTTTTAGAAAATAATAATTTAAAAAAATAATCTCATTTATTAGTGAATAGGTACTGAAAGTTTAATTAAAATCCGACAGTAATTTCATTTTGCGAGAATTTCCAAATTAATGTTTGTATCGAAAAAAAAAGTGGGTGATGTCAGTTTGGGACCTTTTCTTTATTGATACTGTTTTTTAGCGATTTAGTGAAGATACTTATTTTAATTTTATTCAAGCAATTGTTTCGTTGGTTATGACGATTGTTTATTGATTGCTTTTAAAATTAAATTGCGTTGCTATGAAACCAAAAATTGTGCCTCAAAAATTGTAGGTTCCCCTATCGTCCGGTTTACCCTTCTTTCCGGCATTTTTGATAGGGAGTAAAAGTTTATCACATGTTTTCTGTTTAGGAATGGATTTTTGATTTCCTTCTAAATTTTACTTCAGCTCAATAGTTCTAAAGTATTGCGTAAACTTTGTAGTTTATAGTGTTATTTAACTTTAGTTTCGTTTAAAATCTCCCTCTCATTCACTTCTAGTAGACTCTTTCGTCTTAGTGACGTAATCGCCTTTCTTGAGTGTATTGATAAAAAAACAACCTAAGAATTTTGATCACGGTTTTGAAGTAAATAGATCTAAATCTAAACTTATGTTTAAGTGGAAATTTCTCTCTCTCTCTCTCTCTCTCTCTCTCTCTGTGTCTGTGTGCGTGTGTGTATGTGTGTCCGTTACCTATTGACTCCAAAACGGCTGAACCGATTTTCTTGGAAATTTACACAGATATACTATAAGCGTCTGCAAATGTTCGTTGCTAGGTTGTGTGTCGAGGTATCCTCGATAAATATCGAAAATCGATAATCGAAAATATCGGGTTATAAAAGGAGTGGTCCGATTTTAATCAAATTTCATACACTCATAGACAAAGACATAAGAAACGATATTCAGAAGTTTCAAGGTTGCAGTTCTTACAATAGTGCAGAAAATAGATAATATATATATATATATATATATATATATATATATATAAAAGGCAAGAAGTTTGTGTATGTGTGTCTGTTTATCTGCCTATGTCTGTATTTTTTTCAGATCTTTTATTTTAGTTTTTGCTTCGTGTTTGACTCAAAGTAGGTATAATTGAATTTCTTAGTCTCAGCCATGATACCATTTACTCAGAGGACTTATTTAGCCTTCAAAATTCAGTTTATGACGAAAAAGACATATTTGATATCGATATCCGGAAATCAAAATTTGACTTACATCCATTCATTTTTCTTTCAGTCTACTGTTTCGCTTTAACTGGAAACAACTATTGCTTTTAAGTCTTTCGTGCCAACGTCCAAAGAATGTGAGCTCCAGGACCATGGATTAGTTTTAAAGCTTTCATTACACCCGAGCAACGCCGGGCTATACTGCTAGTACTGCATAAAGGGAACTATAGAAATATTAGTCTGTTTTGAACACTGAAAACTAAGTTCTACGTTTCTGAGATTTTTTTTCTGCATTGTGTTCATAAAACTAAAAGAAACGGCCCGACAATTCAATTTTTAACCTTCATAAGAAAAATAAATATTTTTAACCTTTAAAGCGAAAGCAAATATTTATGATAAAATTGAACAGAGAACAATCCGATAACTATGTTATCATTGTTATCTTTTAACAATAATGCCGACACGTTGAATATGAACTCGAAAATCAAAATGTTTAAACTGGCTGAACTGTTTTAATTAAAATAAGACATATCTGACTAAAAAGACAACAAATGGTTTCTAATTGTTCTCTATTAAGGATTTTTTTTTTTTTTGGTTTTGGGTAATTATTAATCATTGATTGTCTATTGTCTGGTTAATTTTGGCTTTGGTAAACCATTATCAAAGACTTTTTGGACTTTGTCACTTCCAAATATTACGTTTCTGCTGGTTCAGTATGTTTGTATCATTGCTTTTTATACTGCAATAATTTTTGTTGCATTGTTTCTTAAACTTGATCACATTCAACTATTTTTGTTGTTTGAAGTTTAGGCTTAACGTTTCGAATATTCGTAGTTTTTTATAGTCACACACACACACACATACACACACACTACACACACACACACACCCATATCACTATATATATATATATATATATATATATATATATATATATATATATATATATGTGCTGTGATACAGCGAGACAGATATGTCTGCGGATGACTATTTACGGTCTCACACTATGATTGAGCACTCTGTAGACAGAGAAAAAACAGTAGCTACTCTAACATCTACGCATTATTCATTCAGTAATGAATTAGAACACTCTCACTACTAGTGTATGAATACATGATATATTACACGCTAAAAGTTTGCCTCCTTTCACCGAGCGCCCATAGCTCAGAGGTAGAATCACCGATTGACGACAATTTGGTCGGGTTTCAGTGCTGGGTAAAAAACAATTGTATGTCTAACCGTACTGATGCGCTGTGATACGGCAAAACAAATCTGTCTGCGGATGACTATATATATATACATACACACACACACACAAACACACAGACATACACACCCACCCACACACACACACACACACACACATATATATATATATATATATATATATATATTAATAAATTCCAAAATTTACATTCCGTTGAATAGCTATTCAACGAATTGTAAATTTCAGAATTTATTAATATAATATACATATTTACATCGAGCTTCCACTTGGACCATTTTTAATATTGATAAAATTAACATTAATAAGATCTGATTTTTGGAATTTTACCTATATACACTTCTTTTTTGCTATATATATATATATATATATATATATATATATATATATATATATATATGTTTGTGTATTTAGGCAGGAAACTTTCTTTTAGACATGTTAGATTAAATAAATTGCAAAGATTGTGTCTGCTTATTTTTAATAAAATCCGTTCGTACTCACGGTTTATACTCACGGATAATCTTTTGACAATAGTTGAAAGACGTCAGAAAAGAGTAGCACCGTTACCATAGCTGACACCTCTGAAGATGATCTCAGAAAGAGTTTGAAAGTACTTGGGTACCTTGAGAAATGAATGATAATAACATCTGTCAACGTTAAGGCTCATTTCTGACTTCTTCAAATTTTAATACGCGAAATATTATCCGTGAATAGGAAAGGATTTTATTCAAAATAAGCAGACATAATGTTTGCAATTTTATTAAATCTGACACACACACACACACACACACACACACACACACACACACACATATATATATATATATATATATATATATATATATATATATAGTAACTGTTCTGAACCCAAAAAAGAAAGGCTTAAAAAATCAACATTATGACTCGAAACATTTTTCTACAAGTTTGAAAATACGTCCTCATCTGAAATAAAATTTTATGTTTTAATTCAGTCAGTTAAGTGCCATACATGATAGGCGCTTGGACGATCATGTCTCGAACAGATATGACTGACTGAAGATTTTCCCGCAGTAGGTTGCCATTACTTTCTGCGGTAGACTGGTTGCCAGCCAAGGATATAGAGCACTATATGTCTTGCTATTTAATTCATAGCTAGATGGTGAATTGATGGATTCATACTTTTCCTATCAATATTTGCGTGTATGTGATTGCAGCCTATACATCTGGAATTCGAACTTGACTCTCCGATTTCGCGTTCCGAGCCGATATCCACTGCACCACAACGCACATCCACGTTTCTGTAATTAAGAAAGGATTATAGAATAAAGTTATGAGCAAGACCTGTTAAAAAGTTTTGAATGATAAATGATGTAGACAGAAATTAACGATACTGAACAGTTAGTAAAAGATATGTAAAATAAACTTCACAGCGCGAAATGCTTTTTTTACAATTTTGATAATGACGCTCTGCTTCATAAAATAAGTAAAATCTTATACAGAGTAGAATTATTCATGCTATATAAATAATCGAACATATACAGTGTAATAAATATTACATATAATAATTCTAAGTGATTAATTAGTATTAACAGAATAAACTTACAAAATAACTTATTTAAAAAACACTGGATGTAAAAAAATTATAATAAAAATTTAACGTTTCGAATATTCGTAGTTTTTTATAGTCACACACACACACACATACACACACACTACACACACACACACACCCATATCACTATATATATATATATATATATATATATATATATATATATATATATATATATGTGCTGTGATACAGCGAGACAGATATGTCTGCGGATGACTATTTACGGTCTCACACTATGATTGATTTATATATATATATATATATATATATATATATATATAAAGATAGCTAGATATTAGTCATCCACATACAAGCCGGTTTCGCTGTATCACAGCCCATCAGTGTGGCTAGACGCATCCACTTGCTTCTGGCCACGATAGAAACTCAACCGATTTGGTGCCAGTCGGTGTTGCTACTGCCTAAGCCATCGACGCATGGAATCAGAGAAAGGACATTTTAACGTGTTGTATATAAGCAGTGTATACACACGCCAGTCACCGAAAGAACTCAATTCATTTCTGAAGAGTTACGCATATATATATATATATATATATATATATAGTCACACCCTGATTGAGCACTATTAATGATAATATACACGCTAAAAAGTCTGCCTTCTTCTACCGAGTGCCCGTAGCTCAGAGGTAGAATCGCCGACTGAAGCCAATTCAGTCGGATTTCAATCCTGGGTAAAAAGCACTCGACTGTCTAACCGTACTGATGAGCTGTGATACAGCGAAACAGATCTGTCTGCGGATGACTATGTTTATATATATACAAAAATTATGTAAGCAATATAAATGAAAAATAATAATATACAATGATTTGAAAATTAGCATGTTAAAAAATGATATTTATTATTATTTACTCCCAGAGAGTAAAACACTCCACCTCCTTGGCCTTACACTCTCGGCGGACCTAAAATAGAATGACTATATCGAATCCATTGCCAAATCCGCCACTATAAAAGTCGGTTCTCTGTGCAGGGCCAGGAAGTTTTTCCCGCCTGAACCTATCCTGCACATATATAAATCTACCATCCGCCCGTGTATTGAGTAATGCTGCAACATCTGGTCGGGTGCCCCAGCTACTCTGCTTGGGCTTCTTGACAAAATACAACGGAGAAACTGTAACGTGATTGATACTGACTTTGCAGACCGGCTGCAACCACTCTCTCACCGGCGTGATGTGGCTTCACTGTGCCTCTTCTACAAATACTTTCATGGCTTCTGCTCCGATGAACTTAGAGCATTGGTGCCGCCTAGGTATGAATTTACACGAGATACTAGATTTGCAACTAGGTCCCACACTTTTACAGTAAAACAGATAAGATGTAACCGTAATTTCTACTACAACAGCTTCTTTTCTCACGCTTCCCGCCTGTGGAATTCCCTTCTAAGTGTCTGCTTTCCCGACGGCTACAATCTCCAGGAGTTTAAATGTAAGGTCAATAGACACCTCATATCACACTAACTTGCATCTATTCTCCCAACACTCTCACCATCTACCCAACCCTCATTCTCGGTATCCTAACCCGTCTATCACCCTCCTTCTGACTATATCTAACCATCCTTTCTCACCACTCTATGTAACCCCCTGCGCAATAGTGGTAGTGAAATGATTTGCTCGGGGTGAAACGTTTTTAAAAAATAATATACGTACTAAAGATGTCAGGATTAGATATAGTTGCCTGAAAAGCTTTGATAAATATATCTCGCTACATATAAATTAAAAACATGTCCAACCTCTAAAATAATTGTAACTATACTAACAATTACAGTTAGATTACCAAAAATAACTGCAACTATCGAAAAACATGACCTACCCACTTAACAGTCAATGTATTACCAAATACATTATCTACAAAGCTAGTATACATTTAGACGGCAACTACAAGTTTCATTTTGGACCAACAGACTCTCCTTGGGATTTTAGATTTAATAATCATGAACTGAATTTGAAAATTATGAAACCCAAGAATAGTACTACTCTCTCCAAGTGTTTTTAGTTTTTAAAAAATTACAACGAAAACCCAACTGTTACTTAGAACTCGTTGCGAAAACCAAAATTTATAATCGATTAGAAAATAGAAAATAAATGTAACTTGTTCCTTCTAGAAAGCTTATAATACTAAAACACCTTAATTACCAGACATTATTAAACAGAATTGAACTGAGGAAAACATGCAAACATAGAAAAAAATACTTAAATACTTAGATCCTGACTAAACTTAATAGACCCCGCCAATCCCTTATATTTTTTTGTTTTTGTTTTTATTTTCTTATGGCATACCAATTCCTTCGTGATGTTTTGGTTTAAGCTCTATTAAAACTCTTCTAAAGCTAATACATTATATATATATATATATATATATATATATATATATATAACTCCAGGTGAAGACGACACAAGGTTTTACGATTTTGAGTTCCCTGGAATTTATTTTTTAATAAACAGTGCTTAATACAATTAATATTGTAGAGCATAATATAATTACATAATTATAAATTAAAAGTACATTGCAACAGGGAAATTTGTATGTTAGGAGATAGAATCTCGTCATCAGGCAATGTTGGATGTTGGTTGTGAAAATCATTTTCACAACCAACATCCAACATTACCTGATCATGAGATTCTATCTCGAAACTGAAATTTCCAGGTCGCAATGTACATTTAATTCATAATTATATGATTATACATACAGATATATATATATATATATATATATATATATATATATATATATATATATATATCTGTGTGTATGTATGTATATTAGATGTCTCCACTAAATAGTCAAAAAATAGCATAGTATGAATAAAAAATGGCCACAAACTTAATAAAAACGAACTTTTCCAATCAAAAAATGTTTATATCTAAACTTATTTATAAATGGAACTTTGTCTGCGTGTGTGTGTCTGTGTATGTGGTATGTCCGTTACATATAGACTCCGAAACGGCTGAACCGATTTTCTTGAAAATTTACATATTTGTACTATAAGCGTTAGCGAGTGTTCTTAGCTAGCTTTTGTGTCGAGGTACCTCCGATAAATATCGAAAATCGATAATCGTACTAATCGGGTTATAGAAGGAGTGGTTCGATTTTCGTCAAATTTGATACACTCATAGACAAAGACATAAGAAACGATATTCAGAAGTTTCAACGTTGCTGTTCTTAAAATAGTGCAGAAAATCGATAATATATATATATAAAAGGCAAGATGTTTGTGTGTGTGTCTGTTTATCTGTCTGTATGTCTGTATTTTTTTCAGCCATTTTATTTTAGTTTTAGCCTCGGGTTTGGCCCTAAGAAGGTATAATTATAGCTCTTAGTCTCAGCCATGATACCATTTACCCAGAAGACTTATTTAGCCTTGAAAATTCAGTTTACGACGAAAAGCTTGTTTGATATCGATACCAGGAAATCAAAATTTGACTTACATCCATTCACTTTTTCATTCAGTCGATGGTTTTGCTTTAACTTGAAAACAACTATTGCTTTTTAGTCTTTCGTGTCAACGTCCAAAGAGTCTGAGCTCCAGGACCATGGAATAGTTTTAAAGCTTTCATTACACCCGAGCAACGCCGGGCTATACTGCTTGTCATTTTTAAGCGAAAAACCAAAGTATTTTAAAATTATTTTTTAAGTTTTTAATCCCTTCTAACACGTTCGAAATTTTGGTAAAAATCTTGTTTTGCTTTTAGTTAGCGAGAAACAAAACCATTACGAGAGTTTACAATGGAAAACTTAATATTTCATAACTCAGTATTTTTCCGATTACAAATACATTACTTTGGAAATTATTGCAAAAATCAAATAATTGCCAGATTTTAATGAAACTTTCAGGACTTATTCACAAATAAATAAAATTATTTCTGAAATTATTATTGTAAAAAAGTTTGGTAAAAATATGATTTTTTACATCTGTTACCGGCCTCCACGTAAATTTTTAAAACTTTAAGAAATTAAATTTATTGTGATAAATCATTTTATTAGTTAAACGCAGGACACATTGGGGTATGTAAATCATCTATATCATTTTAAAAAAATTTGCCTCTATTTTCGAAAATCTTCTCGTAATAATAAAATAAGAAATAACAAGAAATAACTGTGCCGAAATAATACGGATTATTTTGTAGGAAAGATGAATGTTGTACCATTCAACCTGATCAGTGATAATCTAGTTTTGCTTGTTTTCTATGCATTATTGTTGTCAAATACGTCTACAATAAATTAGCATTGTTTTAAAAATGTATTTTTGTATTCTTCTTCTATGTGCCTTTTCTTTTCAGGATGTAGGCAATTATGTCCTTCCCCGGCTCCCTCTCCCTGGTAGCATTTAGCCCACTTTCTCCTGTTACCCTCGCCAAACTCCGCTCTGCCACTCACCTACTCAGGCCCTTCAAATATGTTATTAGCTGCTTTCCTTGTCTTTCTTCCCCCTTTATCTGACCACTGAGTATCAGATTCTCCAAGCCTTCCTTCCTCATCATATTTCCCAAGAACTTCAGGTGTCATTTCCTGATGCTCACTATTAATTTTTTTTCGTTTTCACCCTTCCCAAAACCTCATCATTGAGGTTTCATGCTCGATTCATGATATCCTTCTCTAGAACCGCTTTTAAGTTGCTTCAAGTTTTTAATTCATCTTTGATGATATTGTCTAGCATTCACTGTCAAATTAAAGAACAGGCATCACAT